>JABMIG010000002.1:127500-266505 GCA_013187285.1 Cyclotella cryptica
ATCTCAACCACACGAAGGCTCATCCCGACGACCCACAGGCGGTCAAACAAAAGCAAGGTCTACCACGCAGAGTACTACGTTCATTGCACGTCACCGTGCGAACGATTTTTTTCTTAGTCCACCAAGGAGTTCCTACAAGAAGCTCTTCATAGGCACTAGCTTAGGTGAAAAACTCCGAGCCATGTCCTCCGTGAAAGCGATTCCCGAAGGGCTTAAGTGGGTAGAGTGCGAGCGTGGCGTTGGAGGGAAGAACTCCCCCATACGTTACATTCCTGAGCAGGATCCTGTGCAGGATGCCCTCGCGAAGGACAAAAAGACCACCTATTTCAAGCTGACTCTCCCCAACACGGAAACGAGTTGAAGGTGGCAGTATGGGCGTCCGGGACTCCCGAGCAGTTTCTACTGCATGTAAGATCCGCGATTCACGCATGCAAGCAAATGGGGCTTGACACGGACTTCGCGGCAGCCGAGAAGGCTGTTGAAACAGCCAAGATCGAGGCTGAACTAGCCAAGCAGGATTACGTCACGGTACGTAATGCTGAAAAGAAGAAGAAGGGCAATAAACAAGAGGCGCCCGGTACGACTACCGAGGCTGCATCACCTGCCCTAGTAGAAGCCAAGGCCACGTATGACAAGGTCTTGAAAGCTCTAGAAGATGCGGCTCGCCGTCGCAACGGCTGGAGCGAAGCCCTTCGAGCTTTATGGAAACCTCCTCTCCGACGAGGCACGTCAGCCCTGGGAGAAGATTATCAAGGCCCAAGTGACTAAAGCTCCTTGGGAAGACATCAAGGGAGTACCGCATACGGAGACTCCCACGAAGACTTGGGACTCGTTTCACGAGTGCGCCACGCTTCACCTACTGCAGGTGTTCCGTCATGACGCGGGCGAGGCCCTCAAGTATTACATCACGAATACGCTAAAAAGCCCAACAGGGTTTCGATTCGTCAGTTTTTTGTCCGAGTTGAACAGCTCAACAGCTACCTCGAGACATTGCCCTGCCTGTATTACAGCCCGAAGGCTAATCAGGCGACCAAGAAGGTATTGCCTCTTGATGACGCGGACCTTGCCACTCATCTATTGCGCATGTGTCCAGCCAAGTGGCAAACCCAGTATGACCTCACGGAGAATACCACTCCGGTCAGTACTAGGGCCTTGCTATTGGTCCTAGAGAATATCGAGAACAATGCGGAACTCGATAACAAGCCCGCTAGCACGACCAAGGCAAAAGGGGCTGATAATGGCGGAAGATGGAGTCGATGGACTCCCGCATCCCCAAGAAGCCCAAGAAGGTGGGCTGGACTGAAAAGCACTGTGTGCTATGCAAGAAACATGGGGGGCCGCACAAAAGTCACAATACGCGTGACTGCCGTCGCTATAACAAGGACGGTACTCCGATCAAGAAAAATGGGGCGCAGGTAAGCCCGGTTTAAAGGAAAGAAAACCGGAGGGCACTAACTCGCCCAGATTGTCCGGGCGGAGTTGAAGAAAGCTCTCCGCAAAAAGTCTAGTAAGCGCAAGAAACGTCGCGCTAATGACTCGGAAAGTGACAGCGACTCCGGCGACAGTTCGTGAAGGTGCGGGTCGGATAGCACTGGGGAATTACGTAGATGTAAGAAACGTAAATTAAATACTGCAGTTAACAGTTACACTACCCCCAGTCCGAGCAAAGCTATCCTGACTAATAAAAGTCAAGATTCAAAATCAATTAGATCAACTGTCACGAAAACCAAGATATCAAAAAATCTTGTTCCAAGACAAAAAGCCCGAATTAAAAATTCGAAATAAAATGAAGTCAACGACATCATCCAACTCAAAAATCTTACGACAAAAAGTTGTCAGTAATAAAACTCAACATACTGAGGCTACTGTGCACATGCCCAGTGTAAATTACAATATTAATCACAAACAGAAAGTGATTACAACAAACACCAAGGATCGCCTCGGTGTCACGGCGTTAGTTGCCATAATGGAACCAGCGACTGAAAGTCAATCCGGCAGAGCATACAAACAACCTCTGCGGAGTCGCCCCAGTAACAAAATTAAAGTCCTACTGGACTCTGGGTCTGATGGAGACCTTATTTTCCTTCCCAAAGGAAAAGACAAGCCTTTTCCCTACCTGACTAGGCAGGTGCCAAAGTCTTGGCATACGTCAAATGGGAGCTTCCAGACAACTGGAAGAGGTAAGATCAGAGTCAAATTCTTTGAGTACTCCAGTTCCAAGGAGTATCTCCTACAACCTGACATTGTAGAATACAGGGAAGATGACATGACCAAACCAGGGTTTGACCTCATTCTTGGTAGTAATACCTTGAAGGAGTTAGGAATTGTCCTAGACTTTCGGACAAAGGAAATCACAGTAGATGACATCTCACTGCCAATGAGAGACATCAACAAATTAAAGACAAGAGCTACTGTGGAAAAAGCTTGGACTATGAACAATAGCATCTACCAAGAGACATCCAAGGAACCACAGAGCACTCTGGAGGCAACAAAACGCCTCATAAAAATACTAGACGCTAAGTATGAAAAAGCGGATCTCAGGGCAATTGTCACAGACAACTGCACTCACCTAAGTGGCCCAGAACAAGCAAGGTTACTGGAGCTCCTACAAGAGTTTGAGGAGTTATTTAGTGGGAAACTAGGTGACTGGGATTGTAAGCCGGTCTCCCTCCAGCTAAAGGACGGAGCACAGCCATACCATGGCAGGCCTTTTCCCATACCCAAGAAGCACATAGAAATAACAAAAGAGAGGTACAACGACTATGTGACTTAGGGGTACTCAAATGGCAAGATGATTCTGAATGGGCATCACCCACATTCATCATACCCAAGAAAGACAACACCGTACGGGTTGTTAGCGATTTTAGGGAAGTAAACAAACGGATAGTGAGAAAACCGTTTCCTATTCCCAAAATCAGCACTGTTCTACAAGAACTTGAAGGCTTTACATATGCCACAGCCCTTGACCTAAATATGGGCTATTATACCATTAGATTGGATCCAGATGCGTCCAAAATATGCACCATTATCTTTCCATGGGGTAAGTACTCTTACCTGCGGTTACCAATGGGCGTTGCATGTTCTCCGACATCTTCCAGGCTAAGATGTCTGAGCTAATGGCAACCCTTGAGTTCGTGCGAACTTATCTTGATGATTTACTATGCATCAGCAAGGGAAACCTAGAAGATCACCTTACTAAACTCAGAAGGGTCTTCATTAGGTTGCGAGACGCAGGCTTGACCGTCAATGCGCGCAAGTCGCCTTTCTGTGCCATGGAGACAGAATACCTAGGATATGTATTATCCAGAGATGGTATAAAACCACAACCAAAAAGGTACAGGCAATCCTCGCATTAACACCGCCTCAAAATGTTAAACAGCTCCGTAGGTTTCTAGGCATGGTCCAGTACTACAGAGACATTTGGGCGAGACGCAGTGAAATACTTGCACCATTAACCAACTTAGTTGGTGAGTGTGGACACACCAAAGTCACAAGGGCTAACAAAACCAAGAAAAAGCCGTGGCATTGGGATGACATCCATCAGCAAGCATTCGACACTGTAAAGGCAACGATCGCTCGCGATGTTACCTTGGCCTACCCTGACTATTCCCAGGGATTTGAGATTTACACAGATAGTTCAAAATTTCAATTGGGCGCTGTGATTACTCAAAACAACAGGCAGCTGGCGTTCTTCAGTAGGAAACTGAGTCAGGCGCAGCAAAAATATAGCGTGACCGAACAGGAACTACTGGCCATAGTAGAAACACTAAAAGAGTTCAAGGGCATGCTTTGGGGACAACAGATTACGGTCTACACTGACCACAAAAATCTAATGCAGGATGCTCTAGGTCTGACCTCTGATCGAGTGTATCGCTGGAGATTACTCTTAGAAGAGTATGGCCCCACCATCGTGTATATCAAAGGCATCCACAACACCGTTGCGGGACGCCATCTCACGACTGGACTATGGACCCGTCCCAGATGACAGGTCAACCTGGATGACTTTCGCCCAGTGTTGGTGCTACCACAACACCTCACAGCCAGAAACATCCCTAGCATCCACCCAGGAATCCATGAACCAGGTGTTTGCTAATCGCAACGAAGAGGACTCCATCTATCCCCTCACAACCAGAGAGATAGCGGAGGCACAACAACAAGATGAAAGCCTACTAAACAAAGGCTACTCAACTCAGTTAGTTGAGAATATCGAAGTACTCTGTAAGGAGGGCAAAATGGTTATTCCAACAAGCCTCCAACACCGTGCGGTAGCTTGGTTTCACCACTACCTACAGCACCCGGGACTAAACGTCTCGAAGAAACTCTTCGTCTGTCGATGTATTGGAAAGGTCTAAGAACGACAGTCCAATCACACGTCAAAAGTGTCACAGTTGCCAGGTGAACAAACGCAGGCAGATAAAATACGGAAACTGCCAACAAAACTTGCCATCACCAACCCCTGGGAGGCTCTATGTGTGGACCTTATAGGACCGTACACCCTCAAGGGCAAGGACAAGACACAAATTGACTTCATGTGCGTCACAATGATCGATCCTGCAACAAGCTGGTTCGAAATTGTAGAGTTGCCGGTATCACAGCTCCCGAAGCTTGATATTCCCACGGGTACAAAGGGGCACAAGGGCAAAGACACACGTGTCCAAGAACAACAACCCTACTTTGACAAAACGTCAGCAACAGTAGGTAATTTAGTCAATAGGACCTGGTTTAGCCGTTACCCACGTAGTCAATACATTATCTACGACAATGGAAGTGAATTTAAACTTCACTTCGAGACCCTCTGTGAATCATATGGTCTGAAGCGTAAGCCAACCAGTGTCAAAAACCCACAAGCGAACGCAATACTCGAGCGGGTGCATCAAACAATCATGGCGATGCTCCGCACAGCTGAATTGGATATGGCCGACACCATCAGCGAGAGTGACATTGCTGACTTTCTCACAAATGCCGCATGGGCCGTTCGCTCTACCTATCACACAGTACTAAAAACTTCGCCAGGTGCAGCTATCTTTGGAAGGGACATGTTGTTTGACGCCCCTACATTGCTGACTGGTCTAAAATAGGGAATATAGACAACGACAAACTGACCGTAACACAAGACGGAGAATGCCTCTCGCATAGACTGGGACTACCAGCCCGGTGACAAAGTACTGCTGCAAAAGACGGTATCCTCCGCAAAACAGAGAGCCGGTATGAAAGTGATCCTTGGACTATCACGTCAGTTCATACGAATGGCACAATAAGGGTTCAACGCGGAACTAAGTCCGAGCGACTTAACATTAGGAGAGTTACACCATACTTTGAATAAACTAAAAATGACTTGTACCTTACCCCCTTCTCCTATCAAGACTTACGCTTCGTCATTGCTACACCATCTTTTTTTTCCTCGAGAGGTTTTCTTTTTCGTGAGCATTGACACCTTATCGCTCCATTCGTGGGGGCGAGTGACATGAGCCAAGGATACCTACTGGTACTCCTGACCCTTCCTGGGCCCCAGAACAGGTCCCATGGGTACAAAGACAAATAGGATTTCTACTAACCAAGGGTAGGATCCCACCAAATAGAAGCAGGACTCATTAACAAGACTATTAAGTCCTGCAGGGCTTATTACTACTCATTGGTAGGATTAAATATACAGCCCATTCCAGATTCCACTGGATTCAGGTTGGCATGCAAGAATGCATGTACAGCCCAAACCAGGTGCATGTACACCCAGTTTTGGCATGCATGAATCCAATAGGATGCATCAAAATCTAACATCCTCGAATTACATGCAAAATGCATGATAAACTAGAGAGGACTACCATGAGGCAGTCCTCATTTTCAATCAGTTTTTTAGCTCATAAATTAAATCTTCAGACAACTGGAACATCTTTTCTACTTCGTTTATCTACAACTACTTTTCGATTACTTCCGGCTTAGGTCACCCACCTATCCTTTATGCAGGTTTTCATGATTTCTTTGAGTTCATTTTCTTCTTTCTAGTTTTGTCTTTGCTTTGGTGTTTTGGGGGATGCAGTTTGGGTGTCTTCTATTGCCCTATGCAGTCAATGATGGCACTCTTTGGAAGTTTCGTGAGCATTCCTATGTCTCGGACGTCTTGGCGTGCCCTTAAGCACAGGCTCACGTGCAAGTCAAGGCCATGACATACTTGTGCTCACAAAATGAGGACAAGGAGGAGCTTGGCATATCATTTGGTGGGTAAGTGTTGTCGTAGAAAGGGACTGATGACACTCAATGGTACACCAATCCTCTTGCCTGAGTGGCGCAAACATAAGCGATGGAAAAGGAAGAATGCTAAGTCATGGAGCTCTTCTCGTCTACACCATCGCCATTTCTTCAAGCCTGCCTCCAAAATTTCAAACATTACTTTGCATAACTAGTGCTACAATAGTGGTCACTTTGCTCGGTTGCCTTGGTTGTTGAATTCACTTAATGGGACACATCAGTTTGAGGAGTGGAACCATCAATCCACTGCACAGTCAGTTGTGGATAGATTGAATGTCTTCCGGTGTGGTCTTGAAAACAATGCAGATCAATGCAATCATGGCCCTTTGTTTGAGAATACCCCTCTTGTTTGGGATACAGGTGCTTTTGGGCCTGACACCATACAGAGCAGACTTCTTTGACTATGTTGAGGTCTCTATCCCAGTCAGAGATGTGACCAAGATGAATTATGTGGTTGGAATCGGCACTGTCATTTGTAGGTATCAGAATGACAGGGGAGATGATGTCTTTCTCCCTTGTACTTCTTATCACCTTCCTACTGCAGACATTTGTCTCTTCATTCCACAGTCCTTTCATCAGATGCACGGCCAGCATAGCACTGTCAGAGGCAATCAGATAGTCATGCAGTTGAAGGACCATACCATTGTTATTCCAATTGACTCAGGACCTTCCAACTTGCCCATTTTCTGGACTCCCTCTGTGTCTGCTGAGAAACAGAGGGAGATTGGCTTGAATTTTGTTTCCAGATTGGAGTTCTGTGGGCTATCTGGGGTCGGTTCAATGTTTCAGTTCCCTTCTCCTTAGCCCTCACCCTTATCTAGAGCAAAATTCGACCCTAGTTAGTAAACTAGAGCAAAAACCGACCCTAGTTAACGAACTTGCCCGATTTCACCCACTTGCGCTCACTTCTGAGTCAATCTGATAGCACCGTTCGATTCCTCGCCAAAAATTACCACTATAGACCCCCACCAAGAATATTATTTGATCATTATTTAGGCGAACACAATACGCACCATTTGCCATGCTTTCGTCGTACAAATTGAGCAATGTCCCTTTTCCGGTGTAGTCTCAATCTCGTAAAACATTAAATTTGGTTATCTAGAGCAAAAATTGTCGCGGATAAGGTTATCTAGATGAAAAATACCAGATTGTTCTAATTCACGAGCAATAAACAAAGGTCGGAAAGTGCTCTAGTTAAGTTAACTAGGTACACTTTTTTGCTCTAGTTAACGCACTTTGGTCCAACTTTATGTAAGAGGGTTAGTCAACATTTAACAGGGCTGTTCATGAATCACTGGATGATGTCTGGGATAATATCATCGTCAATGCGTTGGCACAGAGGATAGTGCCAATCTCTCTGGTCCTCAGAAGGAACTGTCAACTTGGCATTGGAAACTTGGAGTTAGTATGGGTCAAATACAGAAGATGATGAGGGAGAACAAGGCAGCTGATGACAATGGTCGTGAAACCATCCTACCTCCTGTCATCCCTCCTAAGTTTGCATCCACTCCCAACTCTCCCATTCCAAAATGTCATTCATGTGAGTTAGTACACCAGAAACGGTGCTCTCATCAGGTAAAGAAGAGCACAACCATTCCCAAGAAGGAACCTGTCTTGTCTCAAGAAAGACTTTGTTTCAGCTGATCAGTTTGTTGTAAACCCTTCTGGCAGATTGTTTACTGGGTTTGGTCATGAAGATGATTGAAACAAGTTCCATGGTGGAAATCTCTTCCAGGATGCTGCTACATGCATTATTTGGGTTGAGTGCCAAGTCTCCTTAGGTGCTGGTGGGACAGTCATGTCCAAGGTTTGTTTTGAGGAATGGCTATGGGAATTGACTGCTGCTGAGATCAAAAATCTGCGCAGTGATAATGGAGTCTTCACTGCAGATATATTCTGTGATGATTGCAAGATAAAACATCAGTCTCAAAGCTTCTCTGGTGTAGGCGCAAAGCATCAAAACTTGATAGCTGAGAGGGTAATTCAACCAATCATATATATATGGCTCACACTTTCATGGTCCATGTCTCTCTTCGCTGGTCTGAAAGAGGAGTTGATGATTTGGCTTTGTGGGGATTTGCAGTCAAACATGCAGCTTGGCTATACAATCGCATCCCAAACAGCATATGAGGAATTACTCCTCTGGAGCTTCTTACCAAGACAAAAGCTGATCGTAGAGACCTACTTCGGTCACATGTATGGGGATGCCCGGTGTTTGTCCTTGATCCAAAACTCCAATATGGAAAGAAGATACCCACGTGGACGCTGTCTGTGCCTTCGAAGAACCAGGATGTTCCAGTTAGAGCCTACAAGTGTGCAGTTGTTCGAAAGCGAATGAAGTATCTCCAATGAGTTAAGCAACAGATGGAAGAAGCGGATAGATTGTTGAACATGATGGAATTGAGGGATGATGTTCCTACAGTTGAGGAGTTATTGGAGAGTCCTCTGAGCCATTTTATCACTTTGGCTGCTAACAGTTGTGGATATGCTGGTACTACCCAAGAATTGATTGTCAATTGGGTCCATCCACTGTTCTTAAAGACCAAAGCTGAAGCCTCCAATACTGACAATCCCAACTGGAGGGAAGCAATGAAGAGTCCTTTTGCTGGCAAATACTGGAAGGCTGCTGTCAAAGAAAGCAAAACATTGGAGAAAATGGGCGTTTGGGAAGTAGGTGACCTTCCTGAGGGAGCCAATGTGATCAACTCTACCTGGGCATTCAGGATCAAGCGCTTTCCAGCTGGTCTCATCAAGAAATTCAAGGCTCGCTTTTGTGTTCGTGGTGACCAACAAGTTCATGGCTTTGACTTCTTTGAGACTTATCCTCCACTTGTTCAGTGGATGACAGTTCGATTGATGTTATTCTTGGAAGTTTTACTTGGTTTGAAGTCCAAACAAGGTGACATTACTGCTGCCTTTGTTCATGCTGATGTTGAAGAAGGAGAGAACATCTTTGTGGAGATGCCTCGTGGCTTTAGAAAGCAAGGAAAGGTTCTAAAACTCAAGAAAATGCTGTATGGTTTACGCCAAAGCCAGAGAGCATTCTGGCTTTACCTCACCGAGAAAATGAACCTATGCGGTGTGGAACAATCAACACTTGATCCTTGTCTTCTCATTGGCAAGAAGGTTGTCTGCATTTGTTATGTGGACAATCTGATCTTCTGGGCAATGGATGAGGCTGACATAGACACTTTGTTGAATCAACTGATTGCTGCTGGTGTCTCACTTGAGCAAGAGAGTGATGCCAGTGGGTTCCTTGGAGTCAGAATGGAAACTGATCAGGCAACTGGTATGATGGAGATGAAGCAGACTGGTTTGACTGATCAGGTGATTGAAACTCTTGGTTTGGATCTCAGACCAACCTCAGGGAAGTTCACTCCAGCTGAAGCGAAGCCTTTCTTCAAGGATGCTGATGGTGAACCTGCATTAGGCGAGTTTAGCTACAGCAGTGTTGTTGGAATGCTCCTGTACTTGGCTTGGCACACCAGACCGGAGATTGCCTACGCTGTCAACTGTTGTGCAAGATACATGTTCTGTCCAAAGAGACCTCACGATTTGGCTCTCAAAAGGATTGGTCGATATCTAAAGGCAACTTGTAATCATGGCCTTTTGTTGAATCCATCCAAGTTGTTAAAGGTTGACTGCTATCCTGATGCAGACTTTGCTGGATTGTATGGTCATGAGAATCCAAGTGATTCGTCAAGAGCAGAACAGGTTTTGTCATCACTGTTGCCAATTGTCCAGTCTTGTGGCAATCCAAGTTGCAAACAGAGACTGCATTGTCCACCATGGAGGAAGAGATTGTGGCACTGGCTCACAGCTGTCGTGAGCTGTTTCCTATTATGGACATGGTTACGCTGCTTGGGACAAAGGTTGGCTTAAGACCTTGCCACCTCAGTTAATACCTTGAAGCAAACACTATGCCATCAAGATGATTTGGTTTTGTGAGCAGATTGTCAAGAGGAAGATCAAGCTGATCAAGATTGACAATGTGGAGCAGTTAGGGGATTTGTTCACCGAGGGATTGCCCAGTGTATCCTTTGAGTATTTAAGAAGGAAGCTGTAAGGATGGTAGATCAAATTAGCATACACTCAAGAGGGAGTGTCGAGATCGTGTGATCGCTCGAGATCGTGCGATGCTCGTGATCATTCCACTTGCACATGACACGAAGGTTGCGGTGTTCTTGTGTTTTTAGTACAGCCAGTTGTGCAGATGACTAGCTAATATTAGTCGTGTACACGGGACAAACACGGGGTGTGTTTGTGCCACAAACATAGGGCGTATTTGTTGTCCTGTCCGGATGTCTCTGAAATCCTGACACGACTAATTTTTTGATATTTTTTATCTATCTAAGTCCGACTGCATGCTCTTTCAGGAACAGAGCAGCACTTAGAGATAGACTTTTTTCAATCATATTTAATTCAATCTTTAGGTTATCACACCAAAACCAATTGAACAACACAGCACCTACAGCATAATGGTCTACAAGAATATTGTTACTTGTTAGTAAAAGCACACACACTTCATAGAATCCGTGCTAAACAGTGCTCGGAAAGAGGGCTCGTAGGTGGCCTCCATTTTACCCTCTGCCCACCTTGTATCAATCCTAATCAGCTCATTGTAATGCATAAAGTTTCCACCTTGAATTTATTATCTAAGCACAATTTCACAGAATGTTTGGAATATCATTTCCCAAAATATGTTATGATTCTGTGCAACTAAACAGGGGTGATAGAAGTCTGCAATCTTCCTTTTAATTGTAGAAATGGCACAGTACTTTCAACCCTTTTACAGATCTTTTAAAAAGTGAAGTCATTTGTGCCATTGCAAAATAATCATGTCTCAACATCGATTTGGTCCATCAAAATTGGAGCTTTCTTTTGAAGCATGAGTTTGGAGCATGATTTATCATTTGCCCCTCTTTAGCTTAGCAACGAACAGAAAGATTTAATCATCTAATCCAAAAGTTAACTATCAAGGGAAAGAAGAAGCAGAAGAATGTGATAATGATGAAACATGTCGGGGAGATACACAGGATTCACATACCTGTACGGTCAACATTTTTCATTCCAAAACGGGGGACACAAGTAATTGACAAAATAAATTGAAGACTCAGTGTGCGCTATGGAATGGATGAAGCTAAAGGGGGGGCCGCAATAGATCTAGTCTCTCGTATGGACTGAAAAGTTGTGAAGAATAATACGATTGCTGCCAATCTTAATCGAGTCGTTGTCATAAAGCATAATATTCGCATATGCTTCTTTACCGATCTTAAGTGGACATTTAATAGTATCTCACATATTAGCCATCGATTTCTAGACATCAATCAGCAATGTATCTCTCGTTGCTGCAATGCTCCTCTTGCTTATTGATGATATCTCCTAGCTTCATTTCAATTGCTCGGCGGACATCTAGTGGCATATCGAGCGGCAGTGGCGGGCAGCAGGCAGGATAATGGTTACGATCTTTCTCACTGATGCGGTCGTCGCCCCATGGCAGGTACTGACTGTTGTAAGTATGATTTTCGGTCTGAGAGGCTAAGACATCAGCTCCTGTTGAGTCGACGAACTCGGAATGAAACGTTTCTGTTGCCGCTTTTCTATTGGCGATGGATTTCCTCCAGTATTGTTTTCGGCGTTTCGACGAATTGCCTTCTAAAATCAGTATCCTTTTTTGGTCTGCAGGGAGGGCCTTTCCTTGCAGATCAAGTTGAAGTTCACCTCGATTGACAATATTGTATGTTACAGATAGCTCGCCACAAATAGGACCACTGTCTTTGCTATTATGGATAGAATTTACCTTGGTTTTCCAGAGATCAACGAGTGCCTTTTCTTCAGCTTTCAGACTTTCGGTTTTTGCTACGTCTCGACAGAGTACACTGAAGTCCTCGTTATCGATGATAGAGTGCCTTTCTGCGAATGCAGTTATAGCATCGCTGTTTTCGATTGCACGTTGTATAGCCCGACGTGCAATGCCAAGAAATTTTTCTCCCATGCTCGTGCTCTTTGCAGGTGTTGTCTTCAACGATTGCGCAGATAATTCTGCCAATGACAAGACATCATGGTAAGCATTGCACAATAGTTCAAAAAGTTGTAAATGAGTCACTCCCTTGCATCCTTCGAGGTCAGTGACTGCTGACGTTGTTGCTGCTTGGATTATTTTGCTTTCTGCTTCATCAAAACGATTCAAGTTCCACAGGCACATGCCACATTGATGCCCAGCATGAGCACTAAGCTTTATTGCTTCAACATTTTGCGCAGTGGCATTTTCTTTCCATTTCGTCCCACCACGGGTCACGTCATTCGAGTTCGGGTGGTTTTGGATGATAACCGTGTTGTGGATCATCTTGGAAGCTGAATTCATAGCATCACTAAACATGCTCATGGCATTCGACAGCAAATGCCGCTGCACCACTGCGTCATTTTCGCAGTGTGCCAGTTCAAGTAATGATATGCCAATATTTGTCTGGGCTCTCCCACGAAGCAAAAAATGCTGTCCTTTCTCCCAGTGCTTTTCAATAGAAAGAGTGGCGCTGGTGGTGCTGAGAGGGCAGGAGATCTGCTCTGTAACAAGAGCTAACGCTTTTCTGAAAACTTTTTCTGCTGCCTTTACGAAGAGGTAATCACTTTCTGAAAGACTCGTTATTAATGATGCCAAACTAGCTTTAATTTTTTTGTGCCGCAGATGGTGCAGGTGGTCAGATATGGCATCATGAATTTCCAAGAGGAGGATGCCCAACATCATATTCGATTCTCGGAAGTTCTCTCGTGCTGCATATACCTAAGGCAATGTGAAGAAATTTGATTGATGAGTCCCACATCATTGGTGAGATACGTGATAAAATAGTGTCTGTTTACCTCATCAGACTCCTTGTCAACTGTTCCATTGACCACATCTCGCACAAGACGGGAGTAGCGTTGAACTTCACTTGTCCATCGCACTAAATTTTCTTTCAACTCTTCGTTTAACTCTACCATGGAATATTCAAGTGGAATATATGCGTGTGTCTTTTTCCATTGATGAATGCATGCATTTAAGATTTTCTTTTCGTCACCGTCGAAAACATCTCCAAATACTTCATTTAATTCGTCAGTGCATGCTGCCATCGACGATGCTCTGTTTTCACTGTCTAACTTGTGGCGACTGTCTTCTAGCTGCCTAGCTGACACCCCAAGTTGACGCTTGATCTCGTCAACTGATGAAGACTGCCCGCTAGCAACGAGATTTACACTAGCCAAGACATCAGTGGCCTCACGTATGCGTACCTCAACGCCATGGAAGGAGTCCTGGTTAGTTGACTGTGGCCGCTTCGTCGATTGCTGCGTTTTAGACGATTTCTCATCAATATCATCTTCGTCCGAAGAATCGTCTATGACACGGCGCTTCTTTGACGGATTGCTCCAGGTTTTACTAGACACCGAACTTTTACCGACTGGCTTCTTCGGCTCCAAAGAGAATTTGTTTCTCCAATCGCTTAGAGTCATTCCGATTGGCAAAGATCCACCTGGATCTGAAATTGCAAACTTATTACCCGAACGCTTTATATCTAGCAGTCCCCACCCCATTCTTTCAAACTTGTCATCTGTCACTAGAGTTAATTTACTCTCTCCTCGAGATGCCAGAAGCTGATTCATACTGGTAACAAAATCCTTTTGTATTACAGCAAGTTGTTGGTTTAAAGATTTTCTCTCGTTTTCGTGTTGATCCATTTTTTCTTCCCAGATAGAAATGATATTTTCGGCGGTCCGTGATTTACCAGTGAGTTCGTGCAATGCATCAAGTAGATGCTTCCGAATTCCGACGTCGTCGTCATAGAATTCGTCCCAACCAAACCCAGTGTATCCAAGTGTACTCTTGCTAAAGTCGAGAATGATGTGTCATGACGAAATATCATTGCGGGAAGGGTCAGTTTCAAATAAAGACGCGGTAGCCACAAAAAGATGACAGCTCACACTCACAATTTGCGAGTCACCCCATCTTTACGTAAAGCCCCACTAAGACGAGATTTGAATTTGGCACCAGCCCCATTTACGTCATCATCGTGTTCATGCCTACGTTCCCCACTTTCCAATAGTTGAAATCCATCTAAGTATGACAACAAACATCGAAACGAGTAAGATAAAAACGGTTAAACTCGTAATTTGAGGTGTCACAAGTGGGACGAACCTCGAACTCGTAGAAAATGCGTGAACCACTTGGTCAAAATGTTCCGTTGTCGATCTCCCTGATTTTGGTTCAACTTGGAAAATTCTTGTACATAATGCTTCGATGACTCCTGAAACGCTACCAATGCGTACTCCAGCGAAGCACGTTTGCAAACTAACGTGCGCAAGATGTGATTAGCATGACGGACATAGCCTTCGCATTCATTTTCGAGTTCTCTACAATTGCTGTGGTATTTGTTGTGTTGTCTAATGAGTTTTTTAATGGATTCTTCGAAGGAAGCACACGCCTTTTCGATTTGTTTGTTGGTGGTAGCAGCCATGCTGATTTTGGACACACAATTACTTTCGGAAGTTAAAGAGAGGCTGTTCAAAATAGAAAACGGATGCAAATTACGTCGAAACGCCAAATGCCTGCATCATTGATCATGCATACGGGTTCTACCTACAACACGAGAGCAAAGCATCACGTGATAGACCGTAAAACCCAATGTCAGATAATTTCACTATCGAATGGAAAGGCAGACACTTGATGCCAAATACCCCGGCCTCAATTAATCACAACACAGATTTCACGTCCACAAGATTTTGGTCATGAAAACCCATCAGTAAATTGCAATGAACCTCGGCGTCAATCAAGTGATTCAGTGAAATCGAGGCAGAGTCTTTGGCAGCGCACAGCACGCACCTCAATTGGAGAGGGGGTTTGATGGGGGCCCAAACTTACTTTTCGTTTAGATCAGTCAACCACACATAGTACCAAATTCTACATACGAACCTCTCCTACGTTTTTACGCAGGAATTAAATTGCCTCCACCATTTCCGCCGCCGAATCTACCCCAGAAACATGACCTCCCACCACGCTTTTCTGTTATCGCTCATAGTCACTTTCACCTCTATCATACACTGGATATCCTCCCCCGGTTTCATCCTCATTCCACCGCGACCCGCAAAATTCACACATCTCACCATGGTGCTTCCGCGTTCATCCCATCACCTCACCGACACGAGACACCATACCTCCTTACTAACTCCAACCACACTCAATATGAATTCCCACCACCATGACACCACGACACGCAGGCCTCCAGTATGTCCTCCACACGATACGGAAGTCGGCACCCCATGTCCAGTCACATCGTGACACCTCCGAATTTCACTAGCTCATCCCAGTTAACTCACAGCAACGAACATACGGCACGGCCACCGCCAAAGCCAAATATCCTCTCAATCATCTCCGGCTTCGAGCCACCTCCTTCTTCAACGCACTTCAAATAATCTCCGGTAACAAGTCTCCCATGGCTCCAACGTCTCGCATCGCTACTCCGGGTCCGAAAACGCGATCCTCCATGACAAAACCCAACGTTCCCACGGTCACCTCGAAGAATAAACCTCCAGCACCGGCCGAGGAAACCGAGGCATCCAAATCTTCGACAGGCGTAGTAATGACAGACACGGCTAATCAACCCGAAGGCTCCCAAAACCAACCCTCTGATCAACAAGTCCTATCGCAGGAAGAGAACAACCAGGACATCAACGATCTCATTCATGAGATTAACAACCCACGTCTACTCAACGACGCCGCTAACTCCGACAAAGCGAAAGATGCCTCACCCTCCAACTCTCCAGCCAAGAAGAAAGCTAAGGCTTCCGACTCCTTGCCTGCAGCCGAGTCTCCTACGACCTCTAACAAACGCAAGTCCAAAAAGCGATCATCTTCATCCTCCAACCCAGCCTCGGCCTTAAAGCCAGGCAAGTTTAGTAATGCCTCCAATGCTGACACTCCATTGAAACCTCCCCATGTGCATAAGCACCCAAAAGTCTTGATTGAACTCTCTATCGACTTCGGAAAAGAGGAACTTGCCCAGTTCGACGGCGACAACGGAAAAAGATGGTGTTCGTGATGCAACAACTCATCGTCAATCTAAAGATCGCTGATAAGCATGCTGTCATCAATCCAGCAGACGACAGCCCGGATGATCCACCTATTGGTGGAGATACAGCCAACCCAGTGCCTACGAACATGACAGCATTGAGCAACTACGTGAAGGGGCTTAACCCGCGAGCCTTTCAAAGCAGCAACCGTTCTTCCACGGACAATGCAGAAGTTGGATCCACCAGCACACGTCGCAGTTCATCTCAGGCCTATGGAGTCATCTCAGTGTCTTGTGATAAAGACCCGCTTCTACTCATTAACCAGATTTCGTATGAATGGGCCCGGTTCGAAACTACATGAGGGTGAAAGAACTTCAGGCCATCGAAACGAGTACACCCTTTGCGGTGTATTATGTATACTCTCTCTCCCATCGTCAGACTCTTATCGACGAACAGAGGGACATCTTGAAGTGTGCACAGAAGCAGATGCACAAGGAAGACTATTTTCTTGACCGCGACTTGCCAATGAGGTGGGGTTACTGCCCTCTTCCTCTCTGTAGCCTTCGCATGAACGTTCCAAGAATCCCAAGGCACTCGGAACCTGTGAACATGTCAAGGCTCCCGTCGGACATCCAGACATGCAGGAAAGTCCTTCATCTCGAAGTCGACAAAACTGACATCGAGCTGGTTACCCACTTGGTTAACTACGCCAAAACCAGTGGGCTGTACAAGAAGTGGTGGGGCCCACATGCACACCCAACAGAAGGGGTGGACTGGCAGTCAACCCCAGGAGACATCAAACGGGCCGCCAAGTTTGCCATCAAGACCACAAACTATAATGCAAGCATGACGAGTATCGACGTACTCGGTTTTCTTGATCTAAATGATTCTATTGAAGTGAAGAAGCCGGATGGTACAGTGATCAAAGAGCTCACAGGCCGAGAATGCCTCACTACATTCTTCAAATTCCAAGACGCCTCCTCGCTAATCGCTGAGGTACACCAGCAAGTCCCTTTGGGATCAGTTTCACTGGTTTACCCAAACATCCCCGAAGGAGAAAAACTGATTACGGGCTTGGCAAAACAGGTGGCTGCCTTCACGTCGGGGCACTTTGCCGACCAAAAAGTAGATGAGACCTTCACCCAATCCTTCCTCAACACCTTCGTTGATCCTCAACTGATCCATGAAGCTGTCCACTGCGAGTGGGACTCGGAACGCAAACATTGCTCACCAAGGCAGAACTCGATGAAAACAACAAGACTGGCGAACTTGAGGAGCAAGGGTGGTGGCGCGATGTAGTGGTCCAGTATGAGTCTACAAAAGGCCAAGGAAAAGGCCATTCGCTTCCCAACAAGCTCTTTTGATCTCGATGGGGCACAATCCATCAAGACGATGCACGAAGCGAATGACAACGCTAGTGCAGTCCCCTCACAAGAATCGTCGAAGCGTGTACGCATCTCGAACACAACAAAACTCAAGATATGTCCGCTACCGACAGCGCTGGAAACAGCGTCGTATCGGATGAGGACCGTGTAAGCAAACGGTCGGGAAACACGCCCCCAAGTGTTGGAGTACGGGTGGACGAAGACAGCCAAGACATGGACTACAGCTCTGAGGGTTCAAACTCAGATGCTTCCTCTGCTAGTGATGCAGGTCAGGCTGAAGTCCCACCCGGAACGGCCGGATAGTCGCCACCTCGCCCCGCTCCTTATCTACGGGAGAGAGGGGCCTATATGCCGACAGTAGAACGGGGCAATCCTCCAACGGCAGGAGATCACAACGCAGGGCAGGGGACTTTCGACATCAAAATCAAGCACGAAAGCTAATTACCATCGTGGAAGCTACGGGAGCTAAGCGAATTATAGAACAATCGGGTAGGCTTCGACTGCTTTCTCACAGGGACTCACTCAACGCACTTGAGCATCGAGCCCTCCGATACATCTCAACACAACAATCACAGCATCAACAGGACCGGGCACTCGTTAGCGCAGCGAGAACTAATTTAGAACTAACTTCTCCGGATCTACAAAACAACCTTACAGCACTACAAGATGATGCGAAATCTCTTTGTATGTAGCTAACAATAACACCCTTTTGTCGCCAATTGGGATATGCCCAGGAAAAAAGGCCGAAGGCACGGTCCGGTTGTTTTATGAAAACCTCAATGGATTACCAGCCCGCATCACCAATAATGGGAAACTCCATAAGGCCATGGAGATCATAGACGACATGGAGGTCGACCTGTTTGCCTTCAATGAACACAAGATCAACTTTAGGCACAAAGAAAACCGGAGGATGGGACTGGGACAACTCTTCCATGGAGGCGAGACTCTTACCAGAGCTATAGGTGGTAACTTCCGACATCCTATCGTGCAGACTCTAGGACGAAGAATAGAAGGTGGAACAGGGCTAGTAGCGCACGGGCACTTGGCAAGTATGATGAGAACAGATCTTTCCGGGATGGATAGCACAGGGTTGGCCAGGTGGTCCTACATGACTTTCTCCGGTACTGAAGGGCATGTCACGACGGTGTTGGTAGGGTATAATCCGTGCAAATCCCCAACCTCTCACAGCCAATCATCATATCAACTCCAACGTTCGTACTTCACTCTTGCGAAGCACAACACCACATGCCCACGAAAACAATTCGAAAGCGACTTGATTGAATTACTTACGAAATGGCGAACCACGGACGGCGTCTCGTCATCTGCCTAGACGCCAATGACCATGTGTACACGGGTCGTCTCGGGAGAGCACTCATCTCCTCGCCCAACCTAGATCTACGTGAAACCACCTTCGCCACAACAGGCAGCAAGCTCACAGCGACGTATTTCCGCGGATCACGCCCTATAGACGCAATATGGACGACTCCTGACATCGAAGTCAGCAATATCTGCGCGATGCCCATCGGTTATGGGGTAGGCGATCACAGGGCCTTTTTCCTCGACATTACCACAAAATCAGTGGTCGGCCATAACCCGCAGCCAGTCATGCGACCAACAGCAAGACGCCTTAATACGAAGATTCCCCGATGCTCCGAGCGGTATAACAATACCCTCGAAGAACAGTTCATCCACCACAAGATTATCCCTAAACTCAACCAGGTCCATAGATTGGGTGGCACACCTGAGCAAATACAGTGCGAACTCGACAAAATTGATCAGGTTACTGGACAACTCATGAAGCACGCAGAACGCACTTGCCGTAAACTGAAATCGGGAAGGATCCCTTTTCGCCAGAAGCAAGCATGTGGATCAAACGCACACTCTGCTACAGAGCCTTACTCGATTTTGGGCGGGCAAGATCAAGAACAAAGGGAATCTTCGCAGGCAAGCGAAACGCTGCCAGATCGAGAACCCCTTTTCACTGTCCATTGCCACTCTGTCCGACCGACTTGCCACATGCAAAGCAAGATGCAAGCACTTCATCAAATATGGGCAGCGATACCGGTGCAAACATCTCAAAGATAGATTACATGCGGCCCAAGATCGTCAAGACGTTGAAGCTGAGACAAGGATCTTACAAATACTAAAAGGCGAACAAGAGAGGTCTTTCTGGCGAAGACTGAATTGGGCCTTAGGTCAGAGCAGAGGCAGCAGCGTCAGCACGATACAGGTGGAAACAACCGATGGACAAGTCGCCGAATACTCTACTCAATCCGAGGTACAAACTATGATCTGGGAAAAGATCCACCAGGAACGCTATCATCTCGCGGAAGAAGCTCCCATCTGTCAAGGTCGCCACGCGGTGAATTCGGATACAATGCAAGCACAATATCTGGCGACGCAGTACTCAACGGCACGTACGTCGCCCCTCCTGGCACGCACGAAGGGACCACCTCCATATTCGAAGCAATCGCAAAACTCCGAAACACTTTTCCACCCAATTCGATCAATCAAATAATCACACGTGAAGACTGGCAAAGAACATGGCGAAAGAAGAATGAAAACACATCATCATCGCACTCCGGGCTACATTTCGGGCATTATATCTCCGAGCAGATTCCGACATCATCTCTGATGTTCACGCATTAAAAACATCCATCGCACTCTACCACGGAGTAGCGCTAGACAGATGGAAATCAGGGCTATGCGTTATGTTAGAAAAACAAGCTGGAGTTCGTCTCCTCTCCAAGCTCCGTGCCATTCTACTCATGGAAGCTGACTTCAACGCAGCCAACAAGATACTATTTGGCAGTAGAATGCTCGATCAAGTCCGGCAATACCGCCTCATGCCAGAAGAAATTTTCAGCGAACGCCAGCGCATGGCAGAAGACGGAATCTTGGCTAAGGTTCTTTTCTACGATATCTCCCGTCAGCTACGCGCTCCCGCAGCTCTTGCATCTGTCGACGCTGCAAACTGCTACGACAGGGTAGCACACGCAGTCGCTTCACTCATATTCAGGGCTGTCGGGGCCCCTCTCCAAATGACAACATCTATGTTGACAGCCATCCAGCAAATGAAGTTCTTCCTACGGACGGCCTTTGGAGATTCCGACAGAGCAGTAGGCGCCAAGATGCACCTGCGCACACAAGGTTTCATGCAGGGAAATGGCGCATCGCCAGCTGGATGGACAGTGGTGTCGATAACAATTTTGCAAGCACACAAACAAAGAGGGCACGGTGCAACGTTTATTACACCAATTAGTGGGCTGAGAAAGGATCTCTCGTGTATTTTATACGTTGACGATAATGATTTGATTCATTTATGCAACGACGAGCGAGAAACGATATCTGACGCCCATGCAGGGTTACAAGACAGTATCAACAGTTGGGGCAATCTTCTTATAGCGACGGGAGGTTCTCTCAAGCCGCCTAAATGTTTCTATTATCTAATAGATTATAAGTGGGACGGGAACGGGGACTGGAAATACGCCACCACGCAAGACAATCAAGCATTTGAAGTCACGGTCCCCCTACCGGGTGGTAATGTGTCTCACATCACACAGCAAGGATGCCACTCTACTAGCGTCACGCTGGGTGGTCAAACCGCGCCTTCGGGTTCTCACTCCCTACAGGGAATTTCGGAAAAAGCCATGGCCTGGGCACAGCAAGCTAGGAACTCAGGACTACGGCCCAGAGATATGCATATCAGCATAGCACGAAAATTCTGGCCAAAAATCAGGTACGGCCTCTGTGCGAACACAAGTACATACGACGAATTAGTGGCAGCGATGCATAAAGTCTATTTCTGGCTGGCCCCATTAGGCGGATTGATACGGTCAGCTAAGAGGGAACTTCGATATTTGGACACCGGTTTCTACGGATTGGGTTATCCGCATTGGGGTATTGAAACCCTTATTGAAGCTTATAAAAAATTTTATGTACACTACGGCACCTCCTCGGTCCTTGGCATACAATTGCAGTCTTCCGTCGAATACCTCGCCATCGAGATAGGAATTTCATCCCAGCCGTTCCTACAGTCATTCAAGCGATATGGGGACAGGGCTACACCATCCTTCTGCGTGGGCCTATGGGAAAAGCTGGACAAATTTCAGCAGAAACTAGTGCTCGGTAAAGATTTTTTAACACCACCGAGGCAACATGATCAGTGGCTCATGACGGCATTCGAAAATGCCGGGTACTCCATGGAAGAATGTTGCCAACTCAACAAGGTCCGACTACATCAACAAGCAATCTTCGAGTCGGACGTTTTCAATGCAGACGGTAACACGATCAATGCGCAATACTTATCCCCACGAGAGGTGGGAACGCAATGGTCCTCCTACAGATTCGGTCGACAAAAGCCTCCCCCAAGCGCCTTCAACCTATGGCGGGCGGCTTTATCACATCTCGCTCCAGGCGGTAGGCGAAGCCAGAAACTCGGTGAATATATTACGCCTGGTCATCGTATATGGCAATGGAAACTTGACCCACACAATGGCAAGCTATACTCTCTCCAACCAGGAGTTACATTCGAATATAGACGGCAGGACAGCTCCCGGAGCACACGCAATTCGAGGTACTCTTTGCGTGGCACATCTATGACCGACACTACAAACCTTATGTGGTGTTCAGTCCAGGAGCTCGACAACGGAGGGTACGCAGTGTCTTCGCAGATCAAACCACCACCCGACCTCCCATCCCCTTCTCACTTCCTTGATGTCCTGAAACACTGGCCGAACGGTAGAATTTGGCGAGACTTGAAGACCACAGGTGACGGCTCATGGATCTACGACTCGATTCGGGAAGGCACGCTATTATGCATATCGGACGGTTCATACATCAGGGAGTTGCATCCACATCTTTGTTCCACAGCAGTAATAATGGAATGCTCCTCGGGCCGAGGAAGGCTCTCCGTCTCATTTGTGGAGAAATCGCACTCAGCCAATGCATTTAGGGGAGAATTGCTGGGTCTGATGACAGTCCACCTCATTTTACACAGCATTTACGTGGCAGACAAGGCGCTCACTGGGAGTGTTAACATTTTCTCCGATTGTACAGGGGCTCTACAAACCATTTCCAAACTACCCGAGCACAGAATTCCTCCCGTTGGAAACACGCTGACATCCTTAAAGTGATAGTTCAACATGGTAGGCAGGTACCATATCGTCGAACTTATTTTCATGTCAAAGCGCATCAAGACGATAACACAGATAGGACAAAGCTATCCCGACCTTCCCAGTTAAACTGCGCCTGCGACGCGGCGGCAAAACAACGACTATACGACAATTGTGAAGAAGACACGCCGTATTTCCTACTCCCATTGGAATCCTTATCGATCGTGGGGTCTCACGGAAAAATTACTTCCGACACGGAGGATGCCCTGCGCTTCCTAGCACATAAGGCAGAGGCACGTGAACTTTTCCTCCGGCAGGGGATACTGTCAGGCGAGCAATTTCAAGAAGTGGCCTGGGAGACCGTGCATTGTACATTGTCCACTCTGCCCAAAATGTTCCAACTTTTCGCGGCAAAACAAGTGTTTGGGGTCTCCGCGGTTCTTGGGAACCTCTCCAAGCAGAAAGCATATCGACACCTAGGAGACAAGTGCCCAAGCTGCGAACTCCACAAGGAGACGACAGCACACCTCCTGCTATGTCGAGAAGAAGGAAGACTTCAATGTCTTCGAAGTCAAATTCATTTGCTGGGTCAGTGGCTACAATCGACAAAAACGAACCCAGATCTCACACAACTAATACTCGACTTCCTTCACACAAGGGGAGAGCTTCACTATGGACGCCTCCAGGTCCAATATGACAGGCGGTACTATAATTTCATCCGATCACAAGAAAAGATAGGATGGATACGGTTTCTGGAAGGCATGATCTCTTCCGAATTACTCCTACTGGATAAACTGGACGTGCTCTCTCCGGACAGTAAACTGACCACTCCGCAATGGGCGAGTCAACTCACGCAACGACTGCTCGAAGCAACGCATGGCATTTGGATATACAGAAACCTGCTCATGCATGACAACACGGCCGGGGTTATCGCCACTAAAGGAAAGGAGCAACTGTTGCAAGAAATAGAACACCAAATCGAGATGGGTGGCGAGGGGCTAGCCGATCATGACCAGTGGATGGCAGAGGTGAATTTGAGGGACTTAGCCACAACGACGGGGGAAAGGGAAAGTTATTGGCTTCTTGCTATAAGGACGGCTCGGGAACGGCATCGATTGCAATCAGAGGTAGGCTAATAGGGGATAACATGAAGCACAGCTTTATATGCCCAGGAAAAAAGAATCCTGGAAGGAGAGGATATCTCTCAAGCGGTCGCGACCGCAACACTCAGCCTCATAGACTGGGTGTCAAAAGACGCCGGAATGGTTAAAATGTCTAGGTAGTATAACACGGTACCTAATTTTCTAAGTTGTTGTTGTTGTTGATGGGGGCCCAAACTTTAATGTCTCAGGCGCGCTATGGTTCATTAACAAAACTTGAAGGCGAGCAATTATCAATAATATTTGGCATCAATGTTGCAACTACCTATTATCAGATACAATACCCCGAAGAGTGTCATTATGGGGTATATTGAATGGCTCAAGGAGTGTCATTACGGGGTAAATTGAATTGCTCAAAGATTGTCATTACGGGGTAAATTGAATGGCTCAATGTGTCGACTAAGGCTACGAGAGCAGGCCAGGGGTAGCAGTTTGTATACAGATGTTCCCGCAAATCACCAAAGACGTCATTCGTATTCCTTCTGAATTGAAACGTACCACTCCGTAACTAACAACTACTTTTTTATGGTCATTCGCGTAAATTCGACAACAGCAAGACTACGATATTATTTTTTGCCATTTCATACATTCACCTACATTCACCTGCACCCAACGCATGGAACGGTCGAGACGATGGCGATAGGGGATGGCGCACCTCTCTCCACTCTATCCAAGACCGAATCGAAGCGCAGCACCGTAATGGTAGAAAAGCAGTTGAACCCCGGCGACGCGGCCTCTCACACAGAAGCGTAGAAAGCGGTTCATCAACGCATCCATAGCGGTTCATCAATAATTTCGGTTCAGAACGAGCACGATGGCCGTTCAGTGTTGACCCCCACAGCTTAGAGTACGTTTCCAATCCCAAACATCCACCAGTCCAATTTCACAATGGTGCTGAAGATCGAAATGCCCGCGAGCGACGCAGCCGACGTCGGGGAAACGGAAGCAGTCGTCGCGCCATCTCCCGAAGTGAATAACAATTTCGACCCTCCTCCCTCCAAGAAGCAGAAGAAACTGTCTGCTTCCGAGAATGCGGGCGAAAGTCTGCCGCCGCTACCGCCTTCACTGGCGGAGGAACGTGTTGCGTTGAAGTGTGCGGGGTGCGGTATTTTGGATAAGGATGCACCGGCTTCGTTGTTGTTGTTTGATGATCCGGAGGAAGATGGGAAGGAGAAGAAGTCGGCCGCAGATGAAATGAGGTGAGAGTTGTTCTCGTTGTTTACTCTATGTTGCGGAGATGGAGACTTTGATGTTGGTGATCTTTAAGGCAAAGCGTCAGATTATCTCTTACATTGAGAGAATGTTGTTGCTGGTTGGTGGGCCCTCATGCGTCCCTCTGTCCTTGCTTGGAAGAAAATCATTCTGGTCAATTATCGTACTCTTCACCTCAACCTTGCTGTCTAACCACGGCTCGCCCCTTTATGCAATATCTTACTTCTCCATCGTCAGATACTGTGTTCATTGCATGACCGGGAAGAAGGTACGTGTGTTCTGGCCAGTCGACTCGCAATGGTACATTGCCCAAGTGCAAGAATACGACGTCAAGTCTGGGGAGCACCTTTTGCGCTATCCCGACGGAGATACCGAGTGGGTGCGAATAGGCGAAGATCACACCACCAACACCTCGTACAACGAGTACTGTAGTAGTTTGAAGGGCGGCGAAGCGAATGCATTGCAGGGTGGGGTTAGCTTCGCTTTTTCGGGCTTGGGCGCGCGGTCCATGAGTCAAGGGTTTGGTCCTGGGCATGGCAACGGAGAAACGGTGGAACCCCTAAAAAAGGATCCTTTGCAACAATTGCATTTGGACAGATCTGCCAGTTCCATGTCTTCATTCGGATTTAATGCTGCCATTGGAAGGCAACATTCGTTCCATAGAGATGGCAACTTTCAATACAGCCAAACTGCTCTTCCGCCGTTTCAAATCTTGTCGCCAAATTATACCCATTCGTTCTCTTCTCGAAGAGGCGATGAAACTGGTACCAAGACAGCAGCACAACACACAGATAGAAGCGCAGCTCACAGAGGCCCGCCCCCGTATTTGTATGGTTCAAGGAGTGAAAGTTGGGACAGGCATCCGCCGCCTCACCATAATCCCTATCGAACTCATGCGCATCCATACGACGCATCCAGAGGACCTGACAGGAGCTACCCGCCCTATCCTTATGAACATCCTCATCCTTATCACCGGGCGAGAGGAAACGAAAAACCCGAAGTAAGAGGGGAAAATCCTCCGTACTACCCGACGCATCCATCCTATCCCGTTCATCACCCTTCACATAACGGGAGGCCAGATCCTCAAGCCTGGCGGGCTCAGCACTCGCAACATTATCCTCCTAGTTACTATGATGGCCATCCACCCATGTATTCGTACCCAGGTTCTCATCCTCCTGCTCCGGCGAATTCTGAGCCGCAACTCATTTCCCCGGCCACTCCTGATGGCCCTGCTACTGATTCCCAGCCTCAAAGCGCTGAAAGTGCTCCGGAACAGCCGCCTCCGTTACCACCAATATCCAATGCCGACAAACAAAAGAAAGCTGCCACAATAGCTTGGACCAAGGACGAAGATGAGCACCTCTTAGATATGGTCTTCGAAATGAAGCATCCTCTGAAGTGGAGTGTCATTGCACAGAACTTAGGTACCAATCGAACTGGCAAGCAATGTCGAGAGCGCTACGTGAACCATTTGAACCCAAGATTGAAATCTTCTGAGTGGACTCCAGTAGAAGACTTTGTTATCTGGAGACTATACGCAACCATTGGAACTCAATGGGCCAAGATGAGTAAAGTGATCCCCGGCCGAACTGACAATGGTATCAAGAATAGGTTTCACAATTTGAAGCGTCAATTAGATCGAGAAGAGGAAAGTCGCATTAGGGCCCCCAGACCTGACTTTTACGAAGACAAAGTGCGGCTTAACTGGATTCGAGACATTCCTCCTGCCATGCGCAGTTCCATCGAGGAATTGTGGAGTGTGGAACGGGGCATTGGAAAAATCGCTGCAGCTACCATTCGTACCAATGATGAAAGGGAAGACGCCGAACAAAGTAACGGGCGTTTTGGTCCCTATGAGAGAGTAACATCCCCAGTCCAATGCTTGAGGTGCGGTTTGTTTGCTCCCAGTGTTCAATGCGGAACTGAGCTATGCACAAAAACACGGTGGTGTAGGGCATGTACTGATGTTCCCATGCATATGGGCGGAAATGTCTTGCGAGAATGTCTTAACCTGAAGAAAATTCAAGACAAGGGTCTTGTAGATGGTATGGAAATGTTGATGAATGATGTACATGTCATGTAAGCGCAGACTTTCATTGCATATGACAAGTTTACACTGAGAGTTGTTGCAATCTCAGTGATGGCGTACTGGACGTCCTGGTATTCATGACCGACTTTATTTCTTTCATTTGAATGAAAAAAAAATCTGCTGTGTCCCATTAACTATTAACATAAAGTAGAAAATGAATGAGATTACGAATGATACTATTAGCACAAAAGAGCTATTTTGCATAATACGTCATGACTGATTTGTGATTTGGTGAAAGAGAATTCATTTGGATGTGCCAGGAACCATTTTTCACCAACAAGATCCAACAAAGGATGAGAGATCTCTACCAGCTGACGGAGAATTTAAAGAAGATTAGGCACTGTATACTCACAAGTTCATCAATCATGGTACCATCACTCATCTGCCCATGTTCTTGTTCACAATATTTGCTATATCCAATGTCTCCAACTATATGTCTAACAAGCTTCTCATGACTGTGTGTTTAAGCTGCACACCTCCATGGTCTTACTTTTGCCCTTCTGCCGAGGATCTGGTGCTCACGGGCTCAGTTTGTGTTATTCATTACACATCTGAATTAGTTCTTTTTCATTACAAGAAGGTTGTATGAGGTTGCATTCATCTAAGTAATTCACAGCTTCTGCTGATACCCTTGACTGGATCTGCTTGTGTTTAAGGAAGACATGGCCTCCTGGTCTACATTATCACAAAAGATTGCAAAACATAATAACATACAAAGTGTCAACAAAAGCAGATTGCACAGCTCATACTGCACTTTCTTCTTTGCCTCATTGGGACTATCTTGCATGGCAATATTAATGCCTTGATTCAAGTCTATTGTTGAACCCTTGGAAAGTCCTCTTGCAATGCATGAGAGTACACAGACCAGGCTGAGAATTGTATTTCTTGAGCACTTGGACTTATGAGCCAACCACATGTCTTGCAAGGTGGAAAATGTGTGGATGCTTAAAAAGAACCCATATCAGTTCCCACCATGCTGGTTTTGCCCACAAGGCTTTATTTTACACAAAATATTCAACACTTTTGGAATAAGACATCTTTGCTTAGCCCTGTCACTTTCTTGAATTTGTGCAGATATGAATGTGTGACAGCATATTTAATTTTTTCATGTCTCTTAGAAAAAGATTTTTGTTGTTTTGATCTGTGCCAGATCTTCAGGTGCTATGAATATAAATCACAAGGCAGCCTGAAGTCAAGATCTTTTACATGGCAAAACAGCATCCATTGTCCTTATTTCTCAACCCACATGGACTTATTTTATACAGTTCATGTGAAGAATACTTCACAACTGACAAGTTGAACAATATTTCTCAAACTGCAGGGGCTTCATCTGTGCATATTATACGAAGGGGTTCTTCATCACTGACAAAGTGAGAAGCCATTTTGATGCACTGGGGGTAAAGTGAGGCTTACAGAACATTGGATCATTTTTTTGATGGCTAAATCTGGCAAGAGGGTTACAGATATTGCTTCAAACTTAACCAAGGATATATATCAAAGGCAGCAGTAGCTCTGGTTAACAGGATTTTTAGTATCTTCTCTGTAATGTAGTAGAATGCAACCGTTATAATGACTTGTTCCACATAATCTAGCTCTTTTTTCATCAATCATCCTGCTCACAGAAAACTAAAGGAATGATGACTCTAAATACTATTGGGTTTTGGCCTTTAAACACACTTTTATACTGTGACATTTTTTGAGGATCAAGGCATAGTTGATTACTCTTTTCATTTCTGATGAATTCTTCAGTCACTTGAGTGCATTTATCTCCTTTGCTTTGAGGTAAAGTGCCAAGGTTGTAAAGTCAACAATAAATCTAGATAATTTCACATCATAATAGTCCTACAATGTGGTGCATTCCCCATATCGCATCAAAGAAAAAACATACAATTGGTAAAATTAGGTCAGATATGCCATCAAGAACATATGTAACTGTAAAAATCATGACAGAATGCAGTCAAAACACAGTTGCTTGTGTACAAATCTCCTTCTGTGCAGCACATTCCCGTGTACACAATGTTGCCAATACATAGACTTCAGAAGTAAAATAGATTTTTTGCAGGATCTCATACTGTTGGCAATAAAAGATGCATATCCCCAACTGCAAAGAAATAACAAATCATGTAGATGAACATGCATGTTACAACACTACATGACATTTCACAATCAGTGCTAGTGGAAGTAGTTTCACATAGTTTATCACAATGAGTTGCAAACCAATGATGACTGTATCAGACATTTCCTTCAAAACATCAACTTTGCATTTTCTCCCGTGAATTATCTAACATATATGAATGGACATAGAACAATGGGCATTCAGCAATTATACATACATACATACATACATTCATACATACATACATACATACATACATACAAAAGGTATGTAGAAAATGGGTACACCTCTTGGTGCATCGTAATTTCTTGCGCAGTACTTTTTCTCGACACTGGATGCACAAGAATTTTGCTTCCAATGCATGTTATGTTTAGAAATGACAGCACATCGTAAGATCAAAAAGAGGAAGTGAAAAATTATATTTGGACATTCCAATTTAGTTATGAAAAGCATATCCATGATATTGATATATCATTCAAAACTGAAAATTATAGATCATGTTCAATTATATGGGATGTAAGTTTGTGTTTCAGGAGGTGACTGAATACGACCAGAAATATTATTTACCATGCTGTGCCAATGAATTCAAACTCACCAAAGTTTTGTCAAAAGGGGGCAAGCACTTAACTTGGTTGTTGCATGGAAGGACAGGTGTAAACCTGAATTACATCTTGTCAGTAGAGGGCAACAATTTGTGGCCAAACTTGCCCCACTCATAGCAATGAAAGCAAACTGGCATTGAGAGCACAAGGTAAGAACCCAAGAACCTCCTGTTTACCTTGATTTTTGACACATGAAATACGTCCACACTGTCTGTGCCCTTTTCTCCATGTCAGTCCCCAGACTGAATCCATAGCAACCACCATCACCTTCTCCGTGCTAGCAGGTATAGTGGAAGGAGTTTTGGCAAGTGAGAGGTAATATTGTGATTCCATCCCATTTTTCATGCTATGCTATATTATCAGCTTTCTCAAGTCTGCCCCATTCATTTCAAAAGTGAGATCTCAGCCCATATTCAACCTCTCTCAACACCAGCACCAAAAAGAAGAGACAAGGTTAAAGACAGAGATATTAATTCCTTTCCATAGTTCGCATATTTTGCAGCAGCTTTCTAACTCCTTTTCCAAATTAAATTTTTAACTCAACCCTGATTTCATGTCTCTCATTTTTGCTAGAAGTGGATCCATAGCTAGTAAAAACTGTGATATTGCATTCCATGTGCCATTATGTTAAGTTTTTAATTGATTTGTGAACCAGTTTTTGAAAATGTATTCTCCAATCCTATGAACATTGGTACCAACAAATATTCCCCATTGTGACTAAATAGTATGCAGTGCATCATTGTCAGACAATGTATATTATTTTGAATACATCCAAATATTGTTGCCACATCTATTCTCAGTTGCTACGAAGAGTGGTAAAATATTCATAGTTCCCACTCTTGCTTTTGGGGATGGAGAGTCAAAACAGTCTTTTTCTCGTCCCAAGAGAGTTTGTTTACTTTGCTATGATCTGTTGGCATTGTTGAAGCCATTACTAAAAACAGCAATAGATACCTTAGGCTATTCTGTGTTGACAATTTTTTTCATCAACATCGAGAACCTCTGTTGCCATTTCAGCTTCAAACAGTAGCCCCCTTTTGGATTTTAGACCAAAAGTTTCCAAAAATTTGAATGATGCATGCACGGCAAATGACAAAACAGTCTAACTATGGATTTGGGCCATTTGGTAGACTGCGTGAGACAGCTGGGCTTGATCTTGATCAGACTGATCACAAGAGATGAGTGAGTGTTTCTTTTTTCACCCACCTTGTGTGTTGGACTGTTATGTTCTCTATTTTCCAAAAATATCACACTATGCACTAGAGATTGATCAAAGAAGGTGATCTCATTTTGGTTGTCAGAACATTATTCAACTCAATACACTCCGGTAAACATGAACTAGTAAAGGCGTTGGCATGAATGTCACTAGAATGCATCACACCTTTGAACATTGGATCAAATGAGTAGGAACTAAAATTTATATGTATTTATCTCAGGGCTACATACTGCCAAAAGAAAAAGACAAAAATTAGAAGAATGCCCAGGGACAAAATAAAGCTACTCCTACCAAAGTCATGTTTTTGACAATTGTTACATTTTTCATGCTAGATGGTTGTGTTTGATGATGATTTAAACATGCATCATGGGTCCTCCTTCTCTACCTGTGCAACATCTGCCTCTGCAACATCTACCTGTGCAACGTCTTGTTTCTTTCGACAAGAAAAAATCGCCATCTCTGTTGAGATACCCTTCAGCTGCTTTACACCGACTATTTCCACTTCAACTGTGGGGCCTGGATCAGGTGGTTCTTCGTCACTTTCCATTGGCACACCCACACATACCTGACCGGGCTCGCATTGTGCTGCTACTCTGGCGGCTCGATTTACTGACGGGGGCAGGAAGAAATCATGAATTCAAGATGTTATATGGACGTAAAATTTAAAATGAGAATTTACTCATCTCACCAATTGGACCAAAATAATCTGCGTGACCAGTGATGGTATGCGGTCCCATGCTTATGAAGGGACCCCAATGAATTCCTATCCTAAATAATCGTTTCTTGTCAATATCGCCAAGGAGCTTCTTGCTTTTTGACACTGTTTCATTCAGCTCTAAACCAAATTGAATTCCATTTTCTATACGGTCAAATGCCAACATCCAGCTCCCTTTATCTTCTTGACATTCGTATCCTGGCGGGGACAGACGCATGAGATGCGACCGAATATACTTTGCAAGATATTTTTGATTTCTCTTTCGTTCGTTGTCAAATATCAATTCCATTTTGTCCGTGTAAACAAAGACCATGGCAACACGGTTGTTGACAAATGGCGCGTTCAAAAATGATGTGGATAGTTGACCGTGAGATAAAAGAGGTGGGAACACTCGTCCACAGACTCGGGGAAGAGTTTCACCGTCCTTCACTTCACGTGGGCCTCTTGCTGCAAAGAAATCATAAGCCAATTGATTTGGAACAAGTTGCACAATTCTCTTTGATGCGTATCTGATTTTAGACGAAGGTTTTTTATTGTGTTGCTTCTTCGGATCAAAAAGTAAGTGCTCGCCACAATCCATGACTTGGGGTTTCCCAAGGAATTGTTCTGCCATCCCACTGACAGCCCTCCATGTCTCGACGGTTGTCAATATCTGCCCTCCATGTGACATTTTTTCTATGCTTTTGGCTATATCTACGGCTTCACCGTGATAAATTGTTCGACCAGTGGTTTCGTGTACGTTGCTTTGGACCGGTCCGTGATGCATCCCCATCCGAACACGGAAACCTCGAAAAGCCTTCTTCTCATTGAAACACCCATCGGGATGACTCAAAATCTCATCAGGCCATTTCGCTTTGTACAATTGCAGTTGAGCTTTCAACGCAAATCCAATCGCATCTGCAGGGTGCTGAAATGCAAGGTTGAAAGAGTCGCCTTCTGTTGAAATTTCGTATCCACCGTGATCTGCATAACACCTTCGAATGATACTATCGTGGATGTCGGTGGCCTTTTTCATAGAAGCCGGGTGTGCTTCCCACAAGGAAGTCGATCCCTGAACATCGGTATAAATGATTGTGGCTTCTTTCTCGGGAACACGAAGTGACTTAATCGTTGCCATAGTTCTCGTCGTTCTATCGTCGTCATCAGACGATTCCGAATTGTAGCTTTTATCATCTCTTCCAACGAATTGTTCGCCAGATCCTAAAGAATTGTCATCTTTTAAACCATCAAGTTGGCTCGCGATGCTTTTGCGAAAAGAACTTCTAGAAGATCGTCCAGAGGATTTCGAAGACCCCCTGCTAGAATCATCCGCCACATATCCCCTGCTTCGGCGAAGCGATGAGCTTGCTCTCCTCGATCCGGTGGTGTTGTGACGATGGCGATTCATAAGTTGTTTGCTGTCGTGGAGGCTACAAAGACTGTCCCCGAACTCCTCTTCGATTTCTGATTGCGACGATCGACGGGAAGAAGTGACTACATCTGCCTTTTCCCCTTCGTGGTGATTTTTCAACGACCGAAGAAAACTCTTGAGCTCCTCTTCTCGTTTGGCACTTGCATGGCTGCGGATACTACCGTCCAATGCGTAATCATTGCTCGTAAATCCCCATTCGTGTTCATCTCTCGGCACTTCGTGTCCATAGGACTTGGCCGATGATCGAAGCGAACTCTTGACGTCATTTGGTTTTTGACTAGAATGAGAGGATGTAAACGAGTTGCTTTCTGGCCGTCGACATTCGGGGACTGTCACTCGTCTCTTCCTTTGACTAGACAGAGAACTCTGCGAAGTAAACGAACTGTTCAAAGCGGGAGGCAAAGGGGGGCTACTCACAGCCTTTGCCGTCCCGCACATGCCGCAGACGAGATGCAATGGATTTTCGTTGAGAAATGTGCAGGCGGAGCAGTGCCAGGGGCCTTCTTCCGAAGGTGCTGTTATGTGTTCTTCCGTGACTATGATAGGTTCCTTGTCGGTATGCAGACGATAGGGAAGCTGTTCCAGACTGAGATGGAGCGATTCATGCATCGCACGTGCAAGCTCATCGCCCAGGTCGTCCCACGTTGTCTGCTCCGTGTCATGAACGGTGGACGGCAGGGGGTAAGTTTCACTTGGCAGCTTAGTTTGTTCAAATCGAGGTATTATTTGAGTTGGGGCTAAATCATTCTCGTAGATGGAAGCAGTGGCGAGAAGTTCCAAATTATCCGCCGACCGCTCTCTCCGAAACGTCTCTAACGATGCCCGACGACAATACTCCATCTCATGATCAAGTTCGTGCCAAGAGAGGTTGGTGTTGTCGTCGCCTACGCTGTCTTCGTCCATCACGTGCCAACTCTCCATGACGTACAATTTTGCATTAATTTGTCACCATTGCCGCACTAAATTACGAAGAAACAATTGCCGGTTCGTGTATTTCTCGGTAGCTCTGCGTTTTGGTTCTAGGGAAAGGGGTTTTTTGTCCTGTTGTTCTTTACGATTGTTTGTCGGGAGGTATGGTTAATTTGGCGATCTCGTTAACAATATTATAATTGAATCAGTCGTACCGATGTCTTCAAAACGACTGCAAGATTTTTTTCAACGTGAAGCCGGCCAAAGACTAACTGTGAGTACCATACCACCAGCAAGAAGAGAAGAAATAAGTCTCAACAAGAACCAAAAGGAGACAACAACATAGACACACGTATCAGAATACAATATATTTTGTACCATACGATCATACTACAGCCATGCCCAGCCATGCTACTCTACAAGCCGGGAGAGAGGTGTCGTAATGATGGATATTTCTTAAGTAAAAAATACAATAATGACGTGCACCCATGAGTATGTTGGCGTTGCCCACATCGAGAAAAAATTAAGCCTGGAACTCAAGCCTAAAATGGAAGCGTGCCTTCTACGAATAAAAAACAAGAGAGTTTTATGGGGCAAGATGGAAAACTATGAAACTCTTGTTTACGTGGCAGCTTAGGTTGAAATATTGAAGGGATCAAATATAACCTCTAGGGAAACATATTGTCCTCATTTATTGCCCATAATTTAATGCCAAGAGACAAGGAAAAAGGCTGCTCAGCTGCATTCTAATAAAACGGCGGGAAGAGCCGTGTTGGGGGAAACCACTACGACTATCTACAACTGCTACAATTCTCTATTGGATGGAACCATGGGAATAAAGAACACAATGATGAGGAAAAGAGCTAAGACTGCTCGAAACCCCTGTGCCAGCTCCGAACTGATAATCTGACACCATCAACCTCCATCAAGAACCTAAAAGAAAGAATACTTCTTGGGTCGAAAACGAAGTTTTCGTGAGTGTGTCTTATGATCGGTCAACGAATATCTCCAAAAATCGATGACCCCACATTATATTGCGGTGAGGGTGAGTCATTACCAGAAATGTTGTTAGACGACACCAAGTCCATTCTGCTGGGCACTTTCCTAGACACTATGTCTAAGAGGAGTATTATTCACATGCATGAATTCTCTAGTATGGTACTTTTGTATTATTTTCTCAAGGGCGGTGGCATGCAAAGAGAGCCTGGAGGCATCGGATGTTTCAGAATAAAGTTTAACATTTTTTGAGATAGCAAAGGAAGCACTGGTCCACTAAAACTTTTCAATGAGAATGTGAGTGCTGTAATGGGCACATAAAAAGCTACCTCTAGGGCAAGTGACATTATTTTCACAATCAATAATGACCTGGATAGATGCTGTTTGGTAACAACGAGAATGATAATGACAAACACAACAATGCCAGAAACTAGCATGCCACTCCCACGACCCACCACACATGTTTCTTGTCTGAAGATTGCAATCTGGGGTGTGGAACTATATTCTCATGTTGGGGTTGGCCCCTTGTCTTCACTGACAATGCAACTTTAACAGAGGTCAGACTTTGATTTTTATGAAAACAGTTAAAATAAGTTGCTGACATAGGCTAAGTATCCCCATTCATGTAAAAGCTCCATGAGCTATACCTGGAACCTCAAAAGGCCTTCTTCAATTTGTGCGATGCTAAGGATGTACAAATATCACAAGATATTAGTTTCTAAGAAACAATGAAAGACACCTACTATGCCAGTACCTCCGAAATGCATTTCTCAGAAAAAGTATTCAAAAGAAGTTTTCTTTCTCAGAAAACTTCTCATAGAACAGATTCTTGTGTCAGTTTCAGAACGGATCAAGTCTTGCAACTGATCCAACTGACAACTGAATGCACATCCAATATTCCAGAAAGATGCACTGTTTATTGCAAGCATATCATATCAAGTACACCATGTATTTTTGATTGGTAGCAGTTAAGCTCATAATTATATCATTCCTGTTTTTTGATCTTCAATCAATTGTTGTACTTAAAATTGTACCTAAATCAGCACATGCAGTTTTCAGTAACAAGTGTGACAGATTTATATTTTTCTTCTCCCACCTCTAGAGTTGGGAGCACTGGACGGCATATTACTCATAACTAGCAACAAGAATGAATGACAAAGATACCACCTTGCAATTTAGGGAATGGCATGAATTCAAGGGTTATTACTAGATGAACAAAAATGTATTTGACATGCAAACGGTGAATGTTTATAATTTTATGTTGATCAGCATTCCATGTCATTCTAAGTAATCATCAGCATAAAATGTCATACTTATAATTTTGATGCTCCTGCGCTAGACATTCTTACACTGAAAAACTCTTCTTTTGGTGCATCTTTTGCTATTTACTCCTACAACCTAAAAGAGTACACCATGATTGAGAGGGTAATGCACCAAAAAGTGTTAACGATATCATTTTGGTGCTTAAATCCAGACTGTGTTCCATGGATGAATTCAAATTTTAATGTACATCAACCAAGCTAGCATGCCCAGATTGCTCTTCTGTTTCATTTTTACTTCTTATTTAATAATGTGAAAGCATAAGTATAAATTGACACTTTGTTGTTTATAGTTGCAGCTATGGTGAGGAGCACTCTGTGTGCCCATAATGTGTATCTTGGTCAAAAGTATGTGTGACATGCAAGAAAAGGCATAATGTTGTTAGTATTAAATGTCATTCTATGTAGTTTAGTGCTAGCAGTGCCTAAAACCTTGGAGAACTGTTATGTCTACATGCATCTGATGGCATTCGTCAGTCATCACGGTTGTGACACTCTGTACTAATTCTTCTTTGAGTTGGGCCAAGCCCATTTGTTTGTATAAGTTGAATGACAGTCAACTTCAACCCATTTTTATTGACATTTGTCCATGAACAATGACAAGCACAAAATAGATCCAAGGTTTCAGGTGGAATGTGATACACCTTTTTGTCAGTAAACCAACAATGGCATCTAAAATGATTGAATGAGTCGTGAATTTTTCATCATGTGTTTACACCATTTTGATAACACAAGGCTTGAATCCTTGTTTACAGTTTGGCTGGCAAGTGAAAGCTTACAAAATCTATTGATAAATTTTTTGTTACTTTTTCTCTAGCTCCATCATTTCCATGGAACACTACTTTGGATCAACCAAACTGAGGCAATGTGATGAAAGTAACAAAATAGCAGGGGATTTTATTATGTCCCACTCATGACTATCAGCTTTCTCTTTTACCAACATATGCCATTCTCATGTTCTCATGTTTAGTCACTCTCTAGATTCTTCCCGTGGTCTCAAATGTTGCTTCCTCTGAATTCACAACATCACACCTGATATTAAAACCTTGTAGAAATTGGTTCTATTTTAGCGGCAAGCAGCACATCTTACACATTTGGGTAGTTGACATTTATTGTCTGAAAGTATGGTTTCATGATATTTTCTTCAACAGTGTTCTGCATGAATTCTGCTATGCTTTGAAGTTTTATTATTTCTCGTAGACAACAGATTGACAGTCTTGAAGAAGGCATCCTTCTAAGACGGAGGTAGGCCAAACCCATCATTGGCTACGTTCCATCAAACCACATTGACATGGCAGCACAAACACATAGAAAAGTAGCCAGCCTTATCACTTGGCATTCAGCAAAATATGACAACATATCTTAGTTTGCTGGGACCAAATATCAAACATCTTTCCACAGAGAATAAGAACAAAGTTCATGAACTTGTACAGTTGATACCCTACATCATTCACACTAGAAGTCATCTAATTCAAACTGATGTTTTTTATCAAAGTTCATAGCATTGACAGGTGAGTTCATATTTATAAGGGTACTTTGCTGAAACTGGTTGTATATGTTAGCCCCCATATTGGTACTGGCCAAGTGCTGAAAATGGGACCAATTTTTGTCCCATGCTGGAACTAGGAAGAATGCATCCCCATACTGGCACTTGCTGTCCAAATTGAGATAGTAACAATTTGGGGACAAATCTTGATTGAGATAGAGACTTGTGTGTAGTACAAATTAGTATTCTAATTCTGACATAGGTAAATAGGCCATCTCCATTCTCATTTTTGAGCCCAGTTCCAGCACTGGGCACCCCATAGTGGCACAATGTCAGTGATAATGAAATCATAAAGAAATCCAATGTATTTGGTATCTCAGTGAACAAAACAATTGGATTTGAATTTGTCTTATATTGGCATGAAGAACTGAAGCCTCCTGATGAAAGGGTTATATGCACCAGATTATTAGCACAATCAAAGCACTATTTCTATTTCGGCTAAAGCCAGTCTTAACAAGCACATGTGAGGGATGTGGTTGCTTGCATTTTTGCATGTTGAGAACTCAGGTTGAGATGAATCTAACTGCTGACTGGCACGTAATCTTTTGAGCACAATAGACATCCAACAAAGGAATTCTGAAAGAGCCAATCATACTGAAACCCAGATAATTCATACATGTAGGACCTCTTTGTTGAGTGCTTCTCGCAGGCAATCAAAAAAATTGAGGGCGCTGGAATACCCTTACAAAAATGAATTTTCGCAAACTAGAGTAGTATCTACGGTTGGTCACGGGCCAATCCGCTTTTCGAAGATCAAATTAAGTCGTAAAACCATTTGAGGTAACCATATAATCAGTGTTTGGCATGTACTGTTAAAGCGAATAATTTTTATTCAACACGAACGACTCCTATCATTCCCGAAAAGTTTAGAGAAATACACCCTGATACTACGAGTTCCTCATTTAAGTAAAATTTGCATAAGCCGATTGTGTACCTGTAGAATGCCGAAGCGTCCGAGACACGACACACAAGACACACGGAAGTGGGAATGTTTGTTTTTGCGAAGCAAGAAGAAGCAACGACTGAAAGATGGCACAGACGGACGTACAGTCGCCATGGTCCTACGCATCTCTACGCATCATCACCAAAAAAAATCAACGAGACGCGAGAGATGTTCGGCAACAACAAAAAGAAGAAGACATGCAAATTAGGTTGAGAGCATCTTGTTGGTGACTGGTGATCTCGAACAAGTCTCGAACATCAGCATCTACTGAGGGCGGTTTCATCCATCGCTCGATCTCTTTTCAAGACAACGTCCTTTTTGGTCTTTTGTCTCCCTTGAGCCGTTCGTGCCCATTGCTAGCTCGCGGGCTTAGAAGTAGTATCATCGCTAGTTAGCTCGGTTAATCGAACCCGGATTCGATAGCTGTGTTGTCTCAGATATATTCAGTGAATCGCGCCTTGGTTCTTCGAATTGTACCGTTAGTTGGCCCTGATCGTCTCATTTGGGGTTACCGAGCGCATCGGCAGACCTTTATCTTTGCTGTGGGCTGACTCGATCTGTGCATTATTTCACGCTGCTGGCCCGAACATCTGACTGCACAGTCTCCGCGATCGAATCCCATCTGAATCATGCCATCGATCTTCAAAAAGCTGTTCGGGCGCAAGTCCAAACCGGAAGCCCTTCAGCTGTCCAACAGCGGCAGCCTCTCGGGCACGCCCACCGCCGCCGCCGTGCTGACTTCGTCCAAGACCAAAAAGAACAAAAACAACATCCTGTCGCGGAAGCAAAAGAAGCAGGACAAAAGGGCGGCGTTTCCCTCGTTGCCTTCCAAGCAGAAGAGCGTCCCCTTGGCCAATCGGGGCGGCGACACCTTGGAGGACGTGGAGAAGGAGAATGCTCCCGCTGCCACGGCAAACCACGTCAGAGACCTTGCCGTCAAAAAGGCCAAGGCAGTTCTAGACGAACATCAGTCCATATCCTACACCAAACCCACGCTCAGTCTCATCCAAGAGGAGACGAGTCCCAGGAATGACGACTCCCGTTACAGTGGCAACCACGCCAAAGAGCCCGGAGCGACGACCACCTCGGTATCCAAAACGCAGCAGGTGCCGCCGTCGAATAACCTGCTTTCGCCCATGAGCGGAAGCAAACCGCCCCTCACTCCCAATCGATTGGGAAATCGCACCAGTCCCGCCGCTGCCGCCACCTCGGACCGGAGGGCTTCTCACCTCCACAATCTGACGGTATCCACCAACAACACCAACAATTATCCTCAGTATTCATCCGGGCGAGACTACTCGCAAGTTCCCTCTCTCCTCGATGCCTCCCCCCTCAGCCCCGACAATGCCTCCCTCAAGGGAAACCAAATCCTCTCTCCCGCAAGTCATGCCTCCAGCAACGAAATGTGTCTCTCCACCGATGCCGATGACGAGGAATACAATCGACTCGCCTTTGAACACGGTGCCATGCACCATGCATCGGACGCCAACGATGCCTTTGGATACCCCGACGACGAACATGCCATGTTCCCCAATCTCTCGTCGGAGAAGGATCCGTTCGCCGCCCAAGATCCGATGCGGATGCCGCAATCCAGATTGGACAAAAACTTTATGCCCATGGCGAACGAAACGCAGGACGATATTCGGGCTTGGACTCCCAGTCCTACGAAGAAGGGGAAGGCATCGTTTACGTTTACACAGGGAGAGAAGCTGCTCAGTCCTTCGGCCGTTTCGAGCGGGCGCAATAGCATTGGGAAGGGGGGAGAGCCGCAGACATCCAAAGGGTCCAGTCGAAATGATTTGTTTGAAAACTTTGCCGATTTTGAGCCATTCGATCCCAATGCACAATTCAAAAACTCGAAACAGTCTTCGTCGAAATCTGTGGCTTACAGTGCCATGTCGCCGGTGTCGGCGCTCTTGGAAGATTCGCGCGCGAGGAGATCGAGCAGGAATGGTGACGGCGCCATTGGGAGTGGGCAACAGCAACGTGCGGGCGGTTCTTCCATTAATTCGGCACCTGTCATCACCCCGTCGTATGTTCGTAGTCAAGTTCAACGGTCGAAACAAAATTCCTCGTCTATTTCAAAAGTTATTGACAACCTTGAGCTGCACGTCAACAAGCGCCAGGGTAGTAACGCAGGCAGCATAAGCAGTCATAATGTCTCCTCCTCGAAAGACTTTGTTTCGGAAGCATCGTCTCAACATTCTCGTAAAAGTGCGGAATCTGCCATTCGCGAGGCCAAGGAGCGCATTCGACGAGAGAACATGATGAACACTGAATCGAAGGTCATTGATATTTTGGCAACTGGCGGTAGTGGAGCCCAGGCGGCTGCAGTGATGAATGCCAAGAATGGCGACAACAATTGGCTCTTTGACGAAGTCACTGGAACCCTCGGCCCTCGATCCGCCGCCGCGGACCTGGAGTCATTGGGAGGTCGCTCCAATCGTTCGGGAAAATCCAAGAATTCCATGGGGAATAAGAGCCATCGCTCTCATCGATCCAAGACATCTACCCGAGGGCATCGTCGTCACAAGTCTCGCAACGATGGAGACGTCAGTGTTGACAGTCGTACCAGCCGCAACAGTCGTGCAAGCTACCGATCCTATCAAACCACAAAGTCGATGGTATCCCAAATGTCAGAGCAGAGTCGTTCGGTCGCTAACGACTTGCTTCGTCTTGAAGCGCAGCTCAGTATGGTGGGCAAGTCCCGCGCTGGCGCCAATGCTGGAAGTGGAAACTCAGTAGTCACCGCCGACTTGAACAAACGACGCGATGATTGTGGAATGACTGTCACGTCCAGAGATTTCTCCATCTCTCGCTCTTCGGCTGGGGGACTGCCCCGTCCTAATGGATCGAGCAACATTTCTGCATCGGCGAGGAGAGCTGCAGCCCGCACGCTGCGCTCCAAGGTGTCGGTCGTGGCACCTCCGGGTAAATTGGGTATTATCCTGGCCAACAGGACAGATTCTAGGGGTACAGTCGTCTCGGGGGTGCGCACATCGAGTGTATTGGCCCAGCAGGTCTCGCCTGGAGATCGTATTATAGCTATTGACGATGAGGATGTGAGTCAGATGAATGTCAAGGAGATCACAACGATTATGGCGAGGAAGAGCGAGTTCGAGAGAGTGTTGACTTTGCTGGCAGCGCCAAAGCTTCAATATGATTAAATGTATGGGGGAAGGAGGACTATTTTCAGTTTGCGAGATTATTCATACCATTTAGATTTGGTGTATTGAATTCATCTTTCTGGAAAAGGAAACCAGTAGATCGCGGGTTAATTTTTCTACTTATCCTGGAGAGGTTGAATGATGATGTGTTTTCATTCTGCTTTTTGGCGAAGTAGAAGATGGCAAATTAGAGTCCGATGCCTGTGGGGGTAAAAGCAATATCGAATACTAATAATTGTTTTGTCGTTTGTCGCACATCATCGTATGTTTCATATTTATACATAGGAGAAACTCATGTTTGCACGACACAGATGTCTTTGAAATTGCAGTTTCACGCTATTGAGGATTGAGAAAATTCCTACAGACAGAAAGCTTATTAGATGAACTAGTGTCTATGAAATGCTAGTTCATTGATCTTGCTCGAGGTGCTGGTAGGTCACAGAAGGTGATGACGGACCAACGACAAAGCACCAAAACATAATAGCATCCAAAAAACTCATCATTCTATCATTGCGACCTCTCTGTAACATCATGAGTTTCAGTGTGTAAATATATGAGATGCGGTCTGAAGACGCTCTTTTCGTTATGATTAGGATCGACCTGTCATATTCGAATCATTAATAATAGACAATTTTTGGGTTAGACTTTGGACTATGTCGGTACATAAAGATTGTAATTCAATGAAATGTTAGAAAAAAATGAATTAGAATAACAAGTTCTTCAAAAGTAAAAACAGTGCCCATGGATATGGACATGAATAAGCCTTGCTTAATGACAGCACTCTCATGACAAGTATTATTTCAGGCCAAACAAAACGACTACTTTTGCAGTGAAGCCTTGGTGAGCAATTCAAAAGATCGCAAAGCAATGTCACATGAAAATCTGATTCAGTCGTCAAACTCAGCCTCCTCCTCTGAGTCCTCTTCACGTTGATTGCGAAGGTCTTGCTCGTTGTCATCGTCCATGTCACCACCACTGTCATCTTCTGATTCATTGTCACCCATATCCTCAGTCAAGTTGCCCATGGAAATAACTTCGCAACTAACAGCCTCTGATTCATCATCGCTGCATTCAGAGTTTTCCTGCGAAGCGTCAGCAGCCTCGCTTTCATCGACATGTTCTCTCTTATTGGCTTTCGCCTTTTTCTTGCTCTTCGTCTCTGTGGGTTCCCTCTTAACCTTTCGCTTTTTGGTTTGAGGTGCTTCTCTCGCTTTTGCCCGTTCGACTCCTTTAATGACAAAATCACTATCAAGGGAACTTACTACATGTTTTCCAAGCCATGAACTATCATCCTCTAATCTAGTTTGTTTGAGAGTTGCTACTAATTTCAACAAAGCATTATCCAACTTTTCCTTCTCAAAGACTAGAAGAGAAGCGATTCTGCCATGACTCTCAATTTTACTCTCAGCAAGATACTTTCCTCCCACTGTCTCATGCTTCTCTTGAAGAGTAAGAAGTAATGCTGAAATTCGTGGCTTCAGAGTTATTGTTGTAAAATCGAACAATGCCCTCGTTTCTTCGCAAGCCATACATTGTGGATTGGCCATGTAGCTCAAGATGAATCTAGCGAGATTGCTGTAAAGGCGCTTTGCACTTTTCAGCAAGGACGAAGCGAAGATACCATTGACATCCACAAACTCTGCTGAAGGTGCTGATGCACAGATGACTTTGGAAACAGTGTGCAGAAGACATGCAACAAAACGTTGCGCCAGATCCAATGTACTATCAGACAAGTTTGGAATCAGCTTGAAAGTGACGAAGTCTGCACTGTCGAGGCTCTCTTCGATACAAACAGACACTAGTCGACAGATATTAGATTTTTCTCTATCAAAATTCGATTGCGATGTTCTAGAGATAAACTTGATAGATGGCAAAGATAACTGTTTTGAAGTTCTGGCCTCTCTGCCAAATGTAGCAAGGAATCGATTACCAACTGTCAAAGTTGCCGTCAACGCCCATGATAACTGCTGTACAATTCCTACAACGCACATTTTAGACGCAATCATTTCTTCTCTGAGCCGATCGTGGTGTTTACTCGGCCAATTTTCAATAGTTGTCGTTGGAAGACAAACTTTCGACCTTACCAATCGCAGATTCTCAAAATTGCTGCTGGACTTGAGTCGAAGGAAATTAGGCGGAAGTGGCACATGGGTTTCGCCATGGAGCTCATTGCTTAGAGTAAAACCAACCTCAACAACACGAGACAGACAAGTATCGGTTCCGGTGGCTTCTCCATAGTCTAGTCCAAGTACTCCCAAGTTTTCGGCATCGCGAGTGTCATAGCATTTTAGCAGCATCACACCGCATTGCTCGCGCAAGTTAGGGTCGGTGAAGGCCGAAGCGGCAGATAGAATCAAGTACACACATTCGGCTGCCTCTCCATTCATCGACTGGCTCAACAACTCCTTCAAGAGGCACATCCTCGATGAACTCGAGCCAGAGACAAATGCTAGCAGTGCTTTCATCAAGTCTCGTTCCTTTTCGGGCGCATTCAATGGGACTGAGTCGTCCGTCTTTAAATCCCGATAATGAGTCCAACTTTCTTTTGAAGAAGGTGCTACAGATGATGCAACAGTCATCGCACACGTAAGAATGGCATTGACGCGTTGCGCCTTTGTCAAACTATGGCGAGCGTCCGATGCCATGCCGGAAACGCAGAGCGAAAAGGCTCTGAGCGAGAGCTGAGTGAGCGGTAGCTCTTGAGCTGACATGTCTGGTGAAATAGAAGTTCTTTCGATGTGATAGCAGTGCGAGCAAAATTCAGCAAAGAGCATTGGGCCCAAAGATAACGAAGAAGCTATCACGCTCAAGGTATTTGCGCCAAGATCCGAAAAGGGCAATCCCGACTTAACCACCTTGCTTATCCCCCCTATTAGTAGTAGTGACTTGGTAATGACGAATCGACGGAAGGACATACAGCGAGCAAGTCTCTGTTTGACAGCTTCGTCACTGTTGCCGTCGTCATTATCATGTCCTTCGACAGACTTATGGCGAAAGGAGAAAAGAAAGGACAGAAAGAAGAGGTGCCGACACTTCGTCAGTCGCCTTACCAAGCAACCGTTACACTAAGTAAGAATAGGGGCACTTACTCGATTGTTTTTTAATTCTGCTCCAGCTCCGAATCGTCGAAGTGCATTGGCGAGAAATTCTTGCGGTAATGCAGGAGTAAGGCTTATGATGGCCTCTTCGACCAACTTGCGGTTTTTCGCTTGAACTGAGAGATTTACTTCAGTAGTGGTTGTCAGTGCGCCCTCTCCGCTCTCCGTTTCTTCATCATCGTCTTCAACAGATTTTTTCCTCTTTTTCTTTTTTGACACATTAGATTCCTCTGCATTGACATCCCTCTCTTTCAGCTTCTTGATTGCTTTGGGCTTCGGATTTACAAATGACGATAGGATCTCTGATGCACGAGATACGGCATCCTGCCTTAGATTGAAGAGGTTTTCTACTTCATCGTTTGTGACGTTGACTTCCATAAATTCTTCGTCATTCTCATTATCCCATTCACAAGTACTCAATAATGCTTCGGCGGTGACGGCGACCGTAATTAATGTAGAAATCTTGCTTATTGCCATTTCTTCCTTTCTCCTCGAATTGCTTGTAATTTCAAAGATCTGCTTGTTGGATTTTAGCCATGTCAAATACTCCTCGATGTCACGGCATCCAGCTATTCGACGACGAAGACTCTTGATTGCATCAGTGAGCTCTGCTTGATGTTTGAGATCGTACTTGTCGTCGGAAGCTCTATTTGACGTAGCACAAGAGCAGGCACAGTTACACGATGCGATAAGAAATCCTAATGGCTCACTGATCCGACCCAGCGCGTCACTGAGCAAGGTTTGCGCGATGGGATTAGACTTTTTCGACTTTCCTTTCGGTTTGGAGTCGTTCGGTGGCGATCGCATGGAAATGATCATTTCAAAACGTAAGGGCATGCTATTTCCCAGACTTTTGTTTGGCGAGGGTGCCTCTTCCGCCGCCATTTGCGAGAGTTGAGAACCAATGGCAGTAGCTCGTTGGTGTCTCGCTTTTCTTTCTTCTATATCCTCTGGAGGTGTGGTCACGTATCTCTCAATTTGCGACGACAAAATAGAGCAAACAATTTCAGCCAGACTGTCCCTTGCTGCAGGGGGTATCAGATACTGTGAATTGTGACGCGAACACGATGTAGCGGGCGAAGAAGCAGCGCCCCCAGAAACCGAAGTGGGAGACGTTGTATCCTGTGTCTGGGTGTTATTTGATGCTGCTGCGTCTGATGGGAGAAGGGCCGCCAATGACGAATATGCTTCGACGCGCACAGACTGCTGATGCTGTGTCAAACATCGCCGTAAACAACCTTTCATTTCATCTAGGATCGGACTCCATTTGCTTGCCGATCTACTATTGCCCGCAGCACATGCTACAACTGCGACTCGAATCAAAGATACCAGCGTCATGGCCGCACATTTCCTCTTCTCCTCGTCGATACAAAACAAGGACTTCTTTGCAAGGAGAAAAGCGTGATCCACATGGTCTATGATGTCGCTCTTTTTCCACAAATATCCCGCTAGTCCGGGACGCAGACTACCTGCCGATGCTTGGAGAAGTAGAAGATGCCCAATCGCGGGAATGATGGCCCGTGCTGCCACATGGGGCTGTATCCCACCGCCAGGAACATTGGATAGAGTATCGATCAACATTGGGATGTGATGGGTCGCCATTGACAACGCAATGACTTCTTCTTTCTGCCTGTCATCCAGACCATCGCCATTGGTATCTAAAGTTTGAGTAACTGATTTCAGTGTGGTTGGAGAGAATTGTAGAAGGTCCGTCAATAAAAAGGCATACTCCAAAGCGTTTGGAGCCATTCCACAAAATTTATCTATGGATGACTTGAGAATGAAACGACATAAAGATGCTCCTCCTTCGTTGGAGCTTCTTGATATTGAAGACAACGACGAGGCCATGAAATGTGACGATGCAGACGCCGACTGATAAAAGAGATAACACAAAAGCACTCTGCCAATGCAAGCAGTAGCTTTGTGTGCTGACGTTTCTGCCGCGTTGGAACAAGAGTTGCCATGATTTAAAAAGGAACCATCCAGAGTATTGGCTAGGAGATCTCTAGCGCAAGCATCATTATTCCTCGAACGTTCGTCCTTTTTCACGCATTCCACGAGTAAAAACCCTAGCGAAATGAGCGACTGCAGTATCGACGAAGCACACCCCTCACTAACTCCGCCGGATCCCATACCCCCTCCGTGATCACTCGACTCAGCAAACTTGGCCACCAAAACAAGACATCTCAGCATGTGCCCCAGATTACCACTCTCACGCTCCAATTGAAACTCCTTCAACGACGTCTCCTCGCCCTTCGAAACCACCTCCAAACAACGCACCAAACAGAGCATCCACGGTTTTCCAAATCCAATCCTCTTCCCGTCTCTACTCAAACCGCATCGAATACGAATCGTTTCTTCTTCTAGGATCAAATCGCGAACACATCCCAGTGCTGCTTGACGCATTCGTGGAACGGAGGAGGCCATGGAAATACCCATGGCTAGTTTGAAGGGTGTGAGGCGCTGATGACGAAAGGGTGCGGGGTTACTGCCCGAGCTGGCGTTGGAGGAATCGGCAGCGGAGGGAGTGGAGAGTATTTCTCCACTGAGCATGGATAGAACTGCCTTGCTCATTTCGGGATCTGAACGTAAGCACGTTCCCAAGTGAGAGAGTGATGTGTACCGGGACCATCTCCACTCTTCCTCTCTATTCGTTTGTTTAGTGGAAGTTTGCACCACCACACCGCTGGAAGCTTTAGCAGGACCAGCTCCCGAATGAACACGACCCAATGCCCCATCATCCAACGCCTCTGCAATACCCTCCAACACCAATCGTCTCAACCTCATACCTCGTTGTTTCTCATTCTCTCCCCCCCTAACCTTCACAGCTTTCGCCTCCGCAGATCCACACTGCAACAACTTCATAGGAAGCAATCCCAACTGATACACCAACGGAGGCAGCGCATCCATATCCTTCGCCCCACTCGCCAATTCCTCCAGCGAAGCAATCGCCATCCTCACAATGTCCGTGGGCCTATCCACATATTCCAAAACGTACTCCCGACCATGCGACGCGACATGCGGGGCAGGAGTGTTCCTCCTCGTTTGCCAAACGCGACGCCTGCTCAAACGTCCTCCCGAAAAGGAGTCGAATTCGCGCAATGCCAGGAGTAATCCCGCCGTGGCGTGGGGATATACGTGGCAGTGAGGGTCGAGTCCGCAGAATTGATCTAGGATGCGGTCGACTGTGTCTTGTGGTGGCGATTCGTCGATGGGAGAGGAGAGGATTTGGGATGCCTCGTCGGTGTCCATTCGATGTAGAAAAGTGGGTAGCAAGATTTTAATGGCGTCGTTGACGTGTTGTTGTGTATTCGCCTCGGCGGAGTCATTTATTCGAAATGCCGTGGGGAGCAATTCGAGCACGACAGAGCGAACCAGTTTGGCAGTCCATACGGCATCACAGTTTTCATTTTCGTTCATTTGCCCATGCTGCATGCGCGGAGGACAGGCATACGCCAGAGGCAAAATGCCATGGGTCAGTATTCGTTTCGCCATGATGGGATCCATTAATTGTCTTCCGCCGCCGCCATTATTGTTCGGGTCCATGGACGGCATGGCAATGCGGAACGCACGCACCGCCAGCTGGTAGGAATCCTCGTTCCATCCTCCCTGTTTTAGAGACGCCAAATGAGACAAGAGCGAGGAGGAAGATGCCTCGTCCACTTTGCCGTTGCTGTTATCGAGCGTATTCAATAGTTGTTGGACATTGCACACTTCTCCATTGAAACTCGATGCCACATGTGACTCGGTAGCGTTATCGCCAGTGTCGTCGGGAAGAGGCAACGTTTCGTCGGGATCAAAGCCATGATCGTGGTCAAGGACTGTTTCATGAGGAGAATGCATGACGTTTTGAACGGTGGGCGATTTGTTTTCGTGCGTTCAGCGCAAGGATGCCGATGTTTGATTAATGTTCGTTGGGTTGCCAAATCAATGGAATGTTGTTGTTGTCCTGACGGTACGCTACAGGATGAAATCGTCCCCTCGTCGATTGCCGTCGGGTTGTCTTCTTCACTTGCCGGCCTTCTTGCCAACTGCATCAAGCATTCTCGTCCTTCGTCGTCGTCATGTCACCAGGCAATGATGGTGTTTGGACTGCATCTGACAGAATGTATCTCCCAGAAACATCCCTCTCTAGCACTGGGTGGCAGAAGTAAACTTGTCCAAATGCCCACTAATTTTGAAGAACTCTCAGCGGCCTTTTTAGTAATTAATCGAATTAAATAATGTTGAGAATACTACGGGACCCAAAAAGGATGCCTACTGAGAAGAAATCGCGCCAAAAAATTATTATTCTCCCGACAGCTCTATGGAATGATACAGAATGATACGAGGTATTTACCATGTTTGTGTCCCGTATGTAATTAGTTCCAGTCTACCTGGGTATGGTACAAGTTAGAATTGACTTTGGACCATTGCCTGGACTATGAACCACTATGTGTGTGAAGTACTATTCCTAAGTAGAAATCTACGCGATTCCTCAAAAAATTATGCGGACGTGATGTGTCAGACAGTCTGTCTGTACTTTCGCTTTTTTGTGTGGTATCGTACGATAATATATCGTACGTACTGTGTGCTCTTACAATTTTTTGCGTGGCTTCCTAGGGCTCTCAATATCTGACATTTTTCCCCCGTAGAAAACATACCTTGTTCTACGGGATGGACTTTGAACCATTATGCCTCTTTTTGTATCGCAATTGCAGCTGCCTTCCCTCGTTTCTGAGGACTTCTCGAGCTGGACTTAAGCCCTCCAGATAGTCCCAAAGGGTTTTGCAATGTTGGCCGGGACCCAGAGGGTTGATATTGTGGCCGCACCAGTGGCCAAAGATATCTGACAAATAGTGGTCCAAAGTCAATTCTAACTTGTACAAGCAAAGGGGTTGTTGTATGAGTGTTGTATGGTAGTAGGCTGTGGTAGGGTAGGTATTAGGTAGGTATTGTACTGCGCGTTCTCATTCCTCTGTCAGCGCAACTCGGAGAATTTCAATTCCATCATGAAATCCAGACGATGCACCTGTGCACCCCATCCACGCATCGATCTGACGGATGCCTACTTTAAATACCACGGAAAAATAGCCTCGCATGATAAGTCGTCGGTTGGCGACGAATCCAGCACTGCCTGCGATGGCAATACGTTCGACGACGTTCGCACACAGATCCAAAGTGCCTGTCAATCCCATGGGTGCTTTCACGTCAGTATTCGTTATCCTAGTGTGTCTGCAGAAAATAATGCGTCATACTTGCCTATAGGATGTTTGGCGAAAAGTCGACACGACGTCGAACGGAGTATTGAGCTGCTATTTTCGCCGCAGTTTCTGAAGCAGTCGTTGCCGAATGTCAACTCGTTGGAGTGGGGGGATATTTGTGATAACGGAACGCTGGAAACAGTGTTCCGTGACGGCAGTAGCCATTTTAAGTGCGGCACTTTCAGAGGAAGGTCCGCGGAGAGTGGAGACGAGGGACAGCGGAAACCCGAACCAAAATTATCGTGGGAATTTCAAAGGTGCTCTTCAACAAAGCAACCTCTCGACACAACTTCTCTTGAAATCAGTGACACACATTTGGAATGGAGGGTGTTACCAGAATGGACGGAGGCGCTTCATTCTGTGGCTGCCACCGTGATTCATCTCCTTGGTATCCCTCCTGGGTTGGTGCTTCGAGAACAACCATGCGAGTGTTCTCAAAGTCCAACGAACGAATCTCCAAGTGGTAGACAATGCCATTGCAACATTGATTTACTTCGTGTATTTCGATACGATGCTCTTGATATCACTGATTCGTCGTTAGGATCATCGGCACATTCTGATTGGGGCACAGTCACTGTCGTTTGGCAAGATGATAAGGGAGGATTGCAAACGTACTGTGATTCTTGTGAGAAGTGGTCGAATGTAGATACCTCTGCTTCTGCATCTAGAAACAACCACCCGGACAATGATGAAAACAACGTCGTTGTCAATTTATTTCTCCATGTAGGGGACTTTCTTAGCCTCGCCACCCTACAACACAAAGCCGGTATTCCAATATGGCACTCGCCGCGACATCGTGTACTGTGCCCCGTTCGTTCATGCGAAGACTCGTCGTCGTCTTCATCCAATGACTCATATTTCAATAATCAGTGCCGTCGCTCATTGGTCTATTTTGCCTATCCACCTCCAGGTATTTCATTGAAGGATGCTCAGAGTGGGATTCGTCACGTTGTGTCTTCTCCTGTAACTGAAACAGCATGTGATTCTCTTCGTTGTCATACTATGAAGATGTATAGTGTACTGCATGATCAATCAGAACAAATCATTGGAGTTGGGACAAAACAATTCAATGATGATGAGATAGAAACTGTCGAGGAAACAACCACACTTGCTTATGAACACATACGGGACGTACCATTTGATGACGTGATTGCAAGAAAATGGGACCAGGTGCAGCGGAAATAATGATTAAAGCGACCGAATCTCTGCAGCAGTAGTAAGAGACCGACCCATGCTAGAATCAGAGGTGGTGATGATTCAGATGGAGCCTAAAAGATTTAATAACGAGCATGCATCTGCTACAACAACACCTATTCACATCACGTAACTGGCGCCTACAGTCTTCGAGATATTAAAGAGGGAAGGAAGCAGAAGTGGGTGAGGATGGCCAGAGTGCTTATTCCCAATTCCCGAAAATATCTTCCGTGTAAGAATACATTCCTTTGTAGAAATTTAGCATGAATATACCAATCTACAGGGAAGGATTATTCTTCGAGAATTACTGGAAGCAATTTGGTATTGATTGTGTTATTGGTTGGCAAGGCATATTGTTTCCTGCCAGCAAAGAGCATTAGCATAAATATTGTAGGCCTGAGTCACCGTGATTTACCAATGGAAATTGAGTCAATGAAGACCGCATACTAGTGGTGCTAAATAATAGTCATTCAGTCAGTGTCCCTTTTAGTTATGAAGTAGATATGCGGTGATAGCTTATGTTTACAAACAATCTTTAGCATTGCTACTGGGCGACACATACCACTCTAACTTGACATTGACAACAAGGAACATTGACCCTTTCATTCTCAGTCATGTGAATATCTTTGATCTATGAAGGAATTCATATTACACAAAGAACTAAGAGAATTCAGGTGTGAGAATTCTACTCATGTGAAACCAATAGAATGCAACTAAAGATAAAACCTTTACTTCATAGCACTCTGATAACTTAAATTTTCAGTCCAATTCAGACTCCTTCCTCAACTCACCATGATGTGTCAACAAGGAGCTGGAAAAAGCGCATGAAGTGCAATGCCTACAAAGTTCAGCTCCAGCTTATTGATATTATTTACAAAGTGATGTTGCTAGAGTGCATCATGATTGTGTAGGTGAGACAACATTGTTGATAGCCTTGTCAATTTTTGTAAAGACAAAGTCTAACACTCCAATTGTTTCTTCTTGTAACAGTACAGACTTTGCCATGACCAGGTTCTTTATCTATTGACTCTCCCATGTCCAACTGGTGATGTAGATTTCAAGTCAGGGGTTCCATCAGCCCTTAAGGAGGTTTACACTCCAGCACTGATACTGATACAATGGCAAGCTCCACTGTTTGTTCCTGAATCACATTAATTGGCTTGTAACGTGGAAGATGTAGTTTTGGGGGGGTTACTACTACGGTTTGGTCTCACCAGCGATCCAAGAAACAGAGTGCCAGGTGAAGATGTATATTCATTTGTGTTCATCACTTATGACTAAAATTTTTGGGACAGTCTACTTTAACTATCTATCACATTGAGAATGAAGTAAACAGTTATCATGATGATCTCTTTCTGTACTCATTTTCTGTTGATATCTCATGGTCCATTGCTACCTCCAGGCTGCTGACATTTGTTTCCTTTGCAAGGGAACTGCGGAAGGTTTTATTGGTGTTGACAAGATTGTTCAGATCCCTCAAATGGATCAAGCATTACCCTCCACTGACACGGCCTGGTGAAGCATATTCTTGAAGCTGTGGGTCTATGCTGCAGCCTCTCCACTGCCATCAGAAACTCAGCCAACCCAAGGATGATGATGGTGTCCCTGCATCTGAGTCCTTCAACTTTGCTGTTATTGTGGGTATGCAACTTTACTTTAGAGGTTATTCCCTCTCTGACATTGCTTTGTCATCCATCAATGTGCCTGATACACTTTCCAGTCTATTTGCCACCATGAGTTCTCGTTTGCATCAGTTGTTGCCTGAAAGGTATTATTGACAAAGAGCTCGTGATGACACCATCTTCCACCCCGAGGATCGATTGCTAGTCTGATGCTGAATTTGCCAGTCTTTATGGAGGCATGAGGAGACTCAGGACCCCCAACCACCAGTGTACACACAGCCACACATGCTATGTGATCCTTGCCTTCAGTTGCCCTATTTTGTGGTGCCCAAGCCTGCAAAAGGAGAATGCACTTTCCGACAATTATGTGGAATTGAGCACGGCCTGCAAGGATCTCGTCTCCTTGAGACCTAAGCCGAAAAACTTAGAAAATGGTTACTGTTGAAAATATTCATGTAGATGTGCAGTGACTTGTAAAAGTGAAATTATGAGACTATTTCTACTACTAAAAATGGTGCTGCTCTTGAAGCACAAGTGTGTAGAACATGTCAGCAGAATTCTGGCCTGTATATCTGTACTGATCTGGCATGTAGATCCTATACAGCTCTGGTACAGTATGAGATGGTATTTTGGATCTTGGATCTTTGAGCCTTTGAGATCCAAGATACTTGTGTACTTCTCCTCTGTAACAAAAGGAAAGTGATTGGTGTTCTACTTTAAGTAAATACAAATACTTGAAATAAACAGTATTCTTGGCCTTAGATACTTCGCCTGTGTCACCTTGTGTCTCTCATTAAAGACCTTAGTGCTGCTGTTGACCTTGACAATGAGTTCACATCCAACATTCACTGCAAGATCCTTGAAGATAATGGATATGCCATCACACACAGCACAGCCGTCTTGAGCCTTGCCGCATCATCTCACGTTGAAAACACTACATTATCAAATACCATTGGTTTTTGAGCATGTTGTAGACCCTGCTCAACTGATCATTCTGGTCAAGATTGAAATCAAAAACAAGCTTGGGGGCTTCTTCATTTAAGGGCTCACTTATGCCTCATTCTGATATTTGTGACGTTAACTGATGGGTTGGTATAATCCACCAGCAACCTCCAGATGGAATATTCGCACAGGGTTAGGGATCGTGACTCCTTTCTTTCTTGTTTCTTTCTTCATCCTCGTCTTTGTGTGTCATCTTCATGTCTTTCGGTCTGTCTTTCACAACATCTCCTTGTAGCCATACATTGATCGGAATTTCCAGCTGGCCAGGGGGCGTTGACAATGCACCCTTCCAGAGACTCATTTAGAAATTCGGAATGATTTCGTCCATTGTTACGTGTTTTCTTACAATGGAACACACTTATAATGATCTTTAATCACCACTTTCAATCAGATTATTAGTTTCTTCGCACTAAATAAGTTCGTAAAACTTCCGAAGGTATCGTACGATATTGTACGAATGTTGTTGCCTTGCTCTTCCGACAGTCAGTCGTCTGACAGCAACATATTTAAGTGAGATGGAAATCGGAAGCACATACAATGCTTTTTCTTCGCCGCAGTTATGTTTCAATTTGTTTTGCTCATCGTCGTGACCTGTCGTGACTATGGTTTTCTTCCGGTTAGTCAAGTAACCTCTCCTGTGATGAGTCGCAGGGTCCTGACAGGATCGCAAGCTAGGTGTTGTTTGTCGTCCACCCACGCCAATGCCTAAACTCACTAAGTTTCTGATACCAAACTTCCATGGGACTTTGACATCACAAGTGGAAGAGATGAGTAATATCCAAAAACCTGTGCTTCAGGTTGGTGATGCGGTCTTCTCGGCCTGGTGGCCTGACATCGAGCGAAACGAACCCGCGACGTGGCACCCAGGACTCATAACCAAGGTTAGAGAAGATCACGCTAAAAATTTCGGTTACGGACATCTTCGTCTCTATGACATCGAATTTGACGACGGGGATGTGTTGGATAATGTGTTGGATGTGTTCGTTTTCCCAATAGATGAATATATTTTAAATACTAGCGAAGAAATGAAGCGGAAAGGTATCAGGAACGTTACTGATGCAAATTCTGAGGATGATTGGGCTCGGATTGTTGGGTGGTATGTTGTGTCAATTGAGGGACAAACGTCGAAAACATTTTCTCTGCTTAGCGAAGCTTTGAAAGAGTGTGACGATTCAACCGTAATGCCCCAAGATGAAGTTATGTCTTCAATTGTTGCCGACTCGGATTCTTACTGCTCAGAATGGTCACCTTCTGCAACGGAGGCTACTAGCTTCACGTGTGATAGCTTCAAAACACATACTAGACACGGTGAGACCCCTGGGAGTGGGAGAGTTTTTGATACAGCGAAACCGATTGGACGTGATATATTCGTCACGTCATCATCAGATGAAGAGGAATTTGTTGCTGATGCTGTTCAAGGCGCACCTGCCTTGGGCACTAATGTACTCTCGGCTTTATTAGATGCCACCAACAGGGCAAGTTTCTGCTCTTCTACACCAAGATTCAATCGGAAAAGCGCGATAAATGATGAAGCTTCTGCAAATAATGCTACTTATAAAGAAGGCACATGCCGACGCATGACTAAAATCGTTGGTGAGTGACACTCTTCATGTGCTTTTTGTTTGTTACGTAGCTTGGTGTTGCATAGTTTCATATCACCGTGTTGTGTGCAGGCAAAAGAATGAGTGAAGGTCAGTCCAAGAGGAAACAAAAGGAGATTTGTTCATATTCCGTGCCACTTCCCCAGCCTGCTGTGGATGAAACGATTGTAAGAAATGATGAATTGACCGAGAAATGGTGAGCTTTTCTTTTTGCCTACTCGAATCGAGTCAGCTACAATTACAAAAATCTCACTTTTTGTTCCAGGGGTCCTCTTTTCAATAATCAAGACTGGCTGTCACCAGGTTATATGTCGTCCTACCAAAGAGGCATCAAAAGTATGCTGGCGGGTTTCAGCAATTCAAACGTTCATTTAAGCACTGGCATAGAATTGCAACAACGAGCTGCGGATGACCAGACTGATAAGACAAAACGAGAGCAGCTGATGATGATAGAAGAGGACTCATCGAAACCTTTAAAACACTTAGCCGTGTTATCTCCTACCTCAATGTCAGACGACCCCACATTAACCCATGAAAACACACTCTCGGACGATCTCTCCAAAAATCCCCAAGCTAGACACCAACATATTCAATCCAACAATGGAAAAAAGAGATGTATTGTTGATTCCATGCCTTGTGAAGATAACCCAATTGATCATTCCACAAGGTATTTTCATCAATTTTCACCAATAATTGTTGATGAGGATGCTATCGACGAAGAAGTCCACTCAGATTTGCCTGGTTCTTATCCTTTCTCTCTGAATTTAAAACTTATGAACTGCAGGCAAAATATGTGTGACCTCGAATTTGGAGAAGACCAACATGTCTACAAAAGTCTCGCCTCTCCTTCATCTTCAACAGAATCAACTCGCAATTTACTCGAGCTTGTTAATTGTGATGCCGAGAAGAGAAGCGAAACCTCCGCGGAATCGAAAACCGAAGATCTCCCTGACCTCTCACGTGACGAACCAGTGCTATCGTCGTCGCGACCACCGGCGATATCTACAATCCAACAATCTTCAGCAGCAGATATGCAGTCCGAGCGTACACCCTCGATCGCAGAGTCCTCGTCACTTATATTTGGCATGAAGAGCCATGAGCTGATCGCGTTGCGAAAGGATCAAGCCAATATTCTCCCGTTTCCTCCAGGTTGCATCGTACTGACAAACCTGCAGCGACACCATGACGTAATGAAATACTTAAGTGGTGAGGTAGTTGGGACGTCCTTCAACTTGGTAGCTCGCAAACTATTTTATCACGTATTGCTGAATGACGGAAAAATATCGTGGTTCGGTGAGAACGAACTTGCGTATGCACCAGAGTCTCCAATCTACTACTCCCCGACCGGTCTATTTGATGAAAAGGAAAGTCTGTCTCAAGGAGAAATCTTACTGTGTTCGACACAGCCGCAACAGTATAACGAAAATATTGTGGCATTGAAGCAGATGAACCAAGCTCTGCTCAACGAGTTTCGGGTGTTTGTAAAGTCAAAAGATGTCAATTCAAGATGCAAACAAAGCATTCAAATGATACTCCAACGGCTTGATACAGAGGTTTTTGTAGACCACTCAATCCTTGAACTGACCGGAATCAAACAAACTCTATCAATGGTATCAGAAGAATGCGCGGAATGTGCAACCTTTGCTAGGATGCTAATGGAGAAGTGGCATTCTCGAATAAAGAATGGTCCTAAATTTTACTACACCGTGATGATAAGCAACGCGTCTGGAATAAATGGATTTGAGGTGATCGAAGGCATCCCGTCTAGCCACATAAAGCACAGGAACAGGATTCCCACCACCTGATTAGAATACAAGAAAGGCGTATGGTTGCAAGACGAAGTAGCAATCGTGCGGACAAGAAACGGTGATAGTTGTCACTTCGCCTCATTCGTGGAATAAGAGACGACAACACAGCAGAAGCTTTGATGGAATACTGAATTCGAAGGAAGAAAGTCAGAACTCCACCGCGACGGGTACTGTCGGCTAATAAACTGCGTTGTCGATCCATAATCATCGTTTCAACATCCACTCCGTCAAAAATTGTAGTTCTTTGCTATGACAGCCGCGCCTCATTCATTATAATATTGGTTCATCAAAAAATAATAAAGTGAGGGCGACGAATCTCGACGAATCATCCGCCCAACAATCCGAAACAGTGAATTACCTTTTTGATTGAGCATTTTTATCTTACATTTTATGAATAATAAAATGAACAAATATCAATGAATATTAGCTTTAAAGGTATAATTGATGTGGCAACGATGAAACAGAGTCGCCACCGGCCGTCAACAGCATCTCCTTCAGATCTCCAGGCCATCACCAGAGTAACACCAGGGATAGACCTCATACTGACCTCACAGACCCCAGTCACATTATTTCACCACTACCTTCAATCACACCATGGGAGTCAAAAACCTCTGGCGCCTCCTCCTCCCCATCGCCCGACGCATCTCCATCCAATCGCTCTCCCATCAAACCCTCGCCATCGACGCCTCCATCTGGCTCACACAAATCTCCAAGGCATGCCGCGATCCAGAAACTGGCCGACTCCTCCCCAATCGGCCGCACGTTCGAATCTTCCTGCTGCGGCTGATGCGATTGCTGTTTCACGAGATTCGACCCGTTGTCGTGTTTGATGGGCCGATGCCGGAGGTGAAACGGAGGGAGATTCAGAGGAGGAGGGATCGGAGGGAGAAGTTGTGGAGGGACGACGAGGATGATGGCGAGGGGGGCGGCGTTGGGGCCGTCAAGAGGACGGCCAAGAAGATTTTAGTGCAGAGGTTGAAAGAGTGGAGGAAGAAGGAGGCCAAGTTGACTGACTTTCGTGGAGAGCACGGTAACGATGATGATTTGGGAATGCAACAATCAAGTAATCTCAAAGGCGGAGGAGCATTTGCCGCCGGATTCGTTCCTGCAGACACTAAAATGTCTAATGGAAACTCGTCAACACATGATCAATCTGCGCAGAGTGACACTGAAGTTTCTGCTACGGTGAGAAACAATGCTGATAAAAACGACGAAGTCAATGATGAAGTTATATCCATTCACTCCGAACAAGATACGCCACAATTTCCAATAGACAACAACGATGACGACTCCGAAAACGATTGGGAGATGTCGCATGCCGTTCAATCATCAATCAATGATTCCCTAGCATACCGACAAGGCACGACGTCTTCCACCAGCCTTCACGAAAATTTCGAAACAGAACCACACGCGAGTAATGAAATCATTGCTTCCCTTCCGACCATCACACGCTCTCAATGGATCGATTCTCAATTCAGAGCTCAGAGGATTCAGTCTCGTCAAGAATGCATCGGCGCCGCTGCCGATATGAACGAGTATTCTTCAACGCAACTCCGGAATTTTTTGAAAGGTAGTCGCTTGAATAAGAGGATGAATGATATTGGAGCGTTGGCGGGTAAGATGGCGACAGATGAAGTGGGTGATGGTGCAAGCGGAGGGAATAGATGTGTTTCATCTTCCGCTGTGGAAAGTCCTTCAATAAAAGTTTTGTTTGGAGAAGAACATGGTGACAACGATGAACATGTCAGCGACGCTGTGCCTAATGATGATGAAGAGAGCGGTGGAGGGTTTGTGTTACCGTCGACAGACAAAAGTCCTATTCCTCAGAAATCAGTCGATCCTGAGAATACGCTCGATTCAATCTCGTTAGGTGAAAGTGACGGAGAAAGCAATAGCAGGGAAAACGAAAAATGCCCTTCGGTAAAAGAAAACGAAGAATTTTATGACGCTACTGAACTATGCGTTCGCGATGGCGTAAACGCCACAACAGCAGGGGAAAATGACACTATCCAGGGCTATGCGTTCGCGTCTGCGGAAGAAGAATGGGTAGGTTGGGGTAGAAACGATGATAACATAGATCTTGAAGAAAGCGGTAAACATGAGTCAAAAAGTGCAAGAGAACTCGTTGTTGCTTCCGCGTTGCAAGTCGATGATGATAGTAGCAGTGACGAAGATGAGCTTGGCACTTTCCTCACTTTAAGTAATAGCCACCGAAAAAATACCCCAGCAGCGCAGCAGTCACACTCGAATAACGAAACAGATGTCCCAAAAGCATCACTGCCAAAGGCAACGGATACTGCCGAGGGCGAAACGGAATCTGTGGACTGGGAAGATGGCAATTTTAATGATGAAGAATCGCGAGACGAAGGTGAAAGGCGAGAGGAATGTCATAGCCACAAGGCATCGAGTGCTACCGATCGTATTCCGTGCAACGAACTCAGCTCAAAAAATAACGATTCAACCTGTTTTGGAAATTTCAGCACCGATCGCCCTGAAAGGAGAGAGTCAGTTCAATCGGATGACGAGGTTTTGTGGGAGGACGGATCATCTCCTACGAAAGATAATACTCAATCGTGCAATGATGTCGATTGGGATGATAGATCAATTCGTCCACCAAGTGATTCTCAGCAGGTTGCCTCGGAGTCTCTAATCGAGAATCCCCCAGAAGGTGAGATGTTTGAAGTCTTTTGTACCTTAGGTGAGATGTGTATCAACTCTAAGGTCAGTGTTCACAATACAACGTGCAGAAATGTCATCGTCTCATTGCGACACAAGTGTAACCAAGACAACTCAGCAAGAGACCACGTCAACGCAATACATTGATGATGCAAGCGACGAAGTTTCTGAGAAAGTCATGCACGTCAACGAGTTTGACACCCCGCAACCTGAAAATCCGACGATAGCTGCCCTACAACATGCGCAAGAAACAGCCTCTAGATTGACGAGTTGGGCAGGAAGAGCTGTCCAGCGCGCTTTTGCTGCCCATGTCGAGCAGCAGAAAGAACAGAAGTCAGATGAACGCGCAAAGCTTGACAGTGCTGACTTCAACCATTCCGAAAAAGATGATACTCACTCTCCTGATTCTACACTTCCAAACGAAGTGACGAGCATTCCGCCTGAAAATAGCAACAGCCGTAGGCAAATAGAGCCTTTTGACACCTCGCTCGAAGGCCTTGATGCAGTTCAGCGAGCCATTCTTCAAGAGGAGAAAACGATGGAAAGAGACATGAGCACAATAACAGAGGAAATGAAGGAAGATATCCTGAAACTGCTAGAGTTATGTGGCATCCCATGGATTGAGAGCCCCGCCGAAGCCGAAGCTCAATGTGCGGCGCTCGAAGAAATTGGACTGGTCGATGGCATTGTCACCGAAGATAGTGATGTATTCGTGTTTGGCGGTAGGAAAGTCTACAAGGTGAGTTAAACTTTACTGCTCAAAATGCACACTGAAAACAATACTGAACCGGCCTTTATCTCTTTCGTAGAACTTTTTCAACGAGCAACAGTACGTTGAAGCATACTATGCAAATGATGCGCAAAAAGAACTTGGACTTGGAAGGAATCAATTCGTATCTCTCGCCATGCTGCTAGGCAGTGATTACACAGATGGCGTCAAGGGTGTAGGGATCGTAAACGGGATGGAGATCATTCAGGCGTTCCCCACAAATGACATTAAAGAAGGACTCCAAGGATTTCGTGATTGGCTGGACGGCTTTGGCGATCCTATCATGTCGGACGAAGATGCTGATAACCAATGTACTTATCTTTCCAGACAAATGATCTTCCACAAGAAGCATAAGTCCACGAGAACCCGTTGGATCGCTCCTGCCGATTTCCCTTCTCTAGCCATTATCAACGCGTACATTAAACCCGCTGTTGATAAGTCGAATAGTAGATTTACCTGGGCGAAACCACGGATTGACGACTTGCAGTTGTTTTGTTCGGAAACACTAGGCTGGGATGAAGAAGAGACATCTCGGGTTGTCAGCCCTGTACTGAAGGTGTTGGAAAGTAAATCGAAACAAAGGCGGCTTGAGTCATATTTTATGAAATATGACGACGGAATCAAGTTTGCCGAAGTGTGTTGTCATTGACAATCATCTCACATTTCAATGCTCGCCGCACTCTTTGTTAATCGTTCTCGTTTATTTGCCTCTTTTCCATAAAGGTGCGTTCCAAGCGATTGAAGACTGTGTTGGAAGGAATCCAAGGAGGAAATCATTATGAAAATGATGCCGAATGGACAAGTAGTGGAGGAGGTAAGCAACCTTTGAAAAAGAGAAAGCAAGGATAGATGCAAACATAAGTTTTCGCGCGAGGAGTAGATTCTGGTGGCGGGCTCTTCCCAGATATCTTCGACATCGAAAATTTCAGAAAATTCTTTTGGTTGACCGGACTCTCTCACCACCACATTCATTCCGGGAGAGTCTGAAAGCGCACTAACATTTACGGAGAGGACATCGATCCTCAGTAATCCCCAGGAGCGGTCGACAATAACATTCGAGCGGTGAAGTCAAAAACAAGTTCAAACTCTGTTTGAATCAAGAGTTTGAGGTTGACACTTGGTATTTCGGCAGAGAAAAGGTGCAATGTCGCAGAAAACGATCACAGTCTCAAAATGATGTCAATTCTTGTGTTCGACATAGTGTAACTACCCGTTGGCAGCGCCGCGTCGTCAGAATCATCGTCAACTTAGTTAAGTTGGGAAGGTCCATCACATCTTGGCTTCCCGCCAAGCACCAATGAATGGTTATAACGATACCAATTGGATACATTTAAGACAATGAAGTTGACACCAGCGATTGATCCACGAGAGGAGCGCAAAGCAAAAACGTCAACCATAGATCTGTTTACATCCGTAGGCGTGTTTGAGTTCGGCCCTAACTTCAAACGTCGTAATTGGGAGAACACGCCTTTAGATGCGGTCCCGTGAACCTCGTGGATGATATGAAAATTTGAGGTGCTCGACAGGTGGAGCGTAGCGAATTTATATGTGACTGTGTGTGCTATAGGCGTGGGATTATTCATTTGTTTCCTAGCGAAAGCGCATAATCCGGTGCAACATCATCACCATGTCATGTAAAAAAGTGTTAAATTAATCCGATTGCAAGAATCTGCAAAATGAGTTTTTTGGAGAAGCGTCAGTGATCAAAGTTCAGTAGCTATAGCCATGATATCAGAATTAGGCCCACCTCAAGAAGAGAAGCTCTTCGGGGGCATCGATGCTTGGGTCGGGGCTACTTCGGGTAAGATGGTTGTACCAGACAGAGATTGCGCAAGCTTAAGTGATGACAATTTCAAAGAACTGCTCTCTGAAGAGATAGGAGAAGTGAGTTCTAATTCTTCCCGCACTCCTATACTTATACCCATAGCCGGCTCTGTTCTCTACTCTAAATGCTGGCATTCCTGTCTGTTCCAGTTTACAGTACCGTACCACAAGAGGAATCTTGGGAGATTATTTTGAAGTCAAGAATCACTACATCAGGAAATTACAAGCAGCCGCTGCAAGATTTTTTAGCAGCAGCTGGAGCCTGCAAAAAGGAATTCGCCTTGTTTCGTTAAAAAGAAGATACAACAGTGGCCGCAAGTTAGCGCGCGCGCAGCGCTCGCGCCGCGCGCACGGGCACGACTTTTTTAGTGCTGTGCCTCGCACAAACGCGGTAGGTTGAATTTAGATACATATTTTGATTTTTAACCGCCTTTTACGTTGAAACCATTTTTTGGTGATGAGTTACACGTTGTAACAAGTGTGCACAAGAATTTTTGGCCATGCGTTATATTGGATTTAGATATACGTGACTATGTGCACAATTTTTGGCCATGCTACAAATTGCTTTTAGATATAATTTTAGAGGTAATCACATATCGACAGTTAAAGAATACCCATGCGTATAAACCAAAAAACTTAGGCTTTCACGGGTATTTCCAGGAGTGTATATACTAGCACACACCTATAAAATTCAATAGTGAAAAAAGCGTCTCATGAAGGAGAAGAAGAAAACGAAACCTGCTCAGTGATAAACTAAGATTTTAAAAAAAATCTTGATACTCGAAGAAAAGGATCCACAATTCCTAAGCTAGATTTGACAAACTCAGAAACAAATTACTAGCAGCCGCTGCAAGATTTTTTAGCAGAAGCTGTGGTGTGTGATTGATAGGTATTGTAGTTGATATAGTTAAGTTGTCATTTTGAGCTCAAGAGACATGATGTACATCTGTAAAAGTAAAAAATATCATTTTTTGGTTTTATTGCAGCTCAAAATATATTATATACATCTATAATCGTTGAGAATTTTTAAATCATAAGCAGATGTCAAAAAAGTGAAAAAATGGAAAGGTACAAAATATGAGATGAATGAAGTCATCATCTCCAAAATCATTCTCAGTAAATATTTTTGCTTCCATAATTGTTAAAAAATATCGTCGGTTTCATTCATTACCGCTCAAAAAATATTGTGTACGTCATGATCATTGAAAAATATTGAAATTGTACATTTACATAAAAATCATTAAAAGAAATTGAACACTTGACAAATCATCAATAGAGGTCAAAATCGTTAAAAATGTGGAACGCTTGAGTTAAAAATACTTAACGCTCAAAAATCAAAAATATTATGTACATCCGTAATCGTTAAAAAGTATTATCTTTGGTTTCATTGCAGCTCAAATTTTTATATACATCTATAATCGTTGAGAATTTTTAAGTTGCCAATAGAAGTCAAAATAGTTGAAAAATTGAAGGCCATAAAATATGAGATTAATGATTTCATCATCTTCACAATCGTGAACAAAAAATATTACATACTTCCATAATAGTAAAAAATGACAATATTAGGTACATCTATAATCATTGAAAAATATTGAAATCGTTCATAGACATTAAGATCGAAAAATATTTTGAAAACTTGAGAAATCATCAATAGAGGTCAAAATTCTTAAAAATACTGAATGCTTGAGTTAAAAACATTGAACGGTCAAAAGTATTATGTACATCCATAATTGTAAAAGTTTATTCATTCATTACCACTCAAAAATATTATGTACATCAATAATCATTGAAAAGTATTGAAATTGTTCATAGACATTAAGATTGTTAAAATATTGAACAGTTGACAAATCATCAATAGAGGTTGAAATCATGAAGACTATTGAACGCTTGATTTAGAAATATTGAATGCTCAAAATTATTATGTACATCCATAATTGTTGAAAAATATTATTTTTGGTATATTGTAGCCAAAAGATATTGTTTACATCTATAATTGTTGAGAATTTTCAAATTGGTAGTAGAGGACAGAATAGTTAAAGAATTGAATGGTGCAATTATGAGATGAATGAATTTATCATCTCCAATCTGGTCTCAAAAAATGTATGTCAGTAATCGTAAAAAATTATCGTGGGTTTCAGTACCACTCAACATGATGTACATCTATAATCATTGAAAAGTATTGAAATCATTGATAGTCATCAAAATTGTTAAATAATTTTGAACACTTGAAAAATCATCAATAGAGGTCAAAAGCGTTATAAATATTGAAGGTTTGAGTTAAAAATATTGAACACTCAAAATTATTATGTTTATCCAAAATTGGTAAAAAAAATATTTTTGGTTTTATTACAGCTCAAAAAATGTTATAGACCTCTATAATCGTTGAGAATTTTTAAATCATTAATAGACATCAAAATTGTTAAAAAATTGAACGCTACAAACGATGAGATGAATGAATTCATCATCTGCCAAATCGTGCTAAGAATATTATGTACTTCCATAATTGTAAAAATATACTATCCTGCGTTTCTATCATTACCGCTCAAAAAATATTATGTACATCTTTAATCATTGAAAAGTATTGAAATCGATCATAGAGATCAAAATCATTAAAAATATTGACCACTTGACAAATCATCAATAAAGGTCAAAATCGTTAAAAATATTGAGAGCTTAAGTTAAAAATATTGAAGACTCAAAAATTTTATGTACATCCGTAATCGCTAAAAAGTATCAATTTTGGTTTCATTGCAGCTCAAATTATTATAAACATCGATAATTGTTGAGAACTTTTAAATTGTTAATAGAAGTCAAAATAGTTAAAAAGTTGAACAGTACAAAATATGAGATGAATGAAGTCATCATCTCCAAAATCGTGTTCAAAAATATTATGTATGTCCATAACCATAAAAAGTATTATCCTGGGTTTCTCTCATTACTCCTCAAAAAATATTATGTACATCTATATCATCATTGAAATATATTAAAATTGTTCATATACATCAAGATTGTGAAATATTTTGAACACTTGAGAAATCATCAATAGAGGGCAAAATCGTTAAGAATATTGAACGCTTGAAATAAAAATATTGAACGCTCAAAAATATTATGTACATCCATAATTGTTTTACGATAATCACACGTTGTATGCGTTGGTATAAAAATATTTTTGGTGATGCTTAAATAATGCGTTAACGTTTAACGCTAAAAACATTTTCAAAGATGCATTGTGAAGTGGTGAGTTTACGTTGAAACCATTTTTTGGTGTGCTTTTAGAACAAATCATTTTACTACAAACTTACATTGAAATCTTTTTGGCAGTACATTAAAATTATTTTGGTGGTGTGATGTTCGTTGTTATAAAGTAGTGCATCGTTTAGAAAAAAATTTAACACAAACTTACATTGAACTTCTTTGGCAATACTTTGAAAATATTTTGGTGGTATGATGCGTTGTTATTCGGAAATGCGTGCGTTTAGAAAAAAATATTTTTCGCCCATTCTTCTGTCAGAGGTTTAATAAGTGGTATTTTGGATCCGCTCTGGACTTACGTTGAAAACTTTTTGGCAGTAAGCAGAATTTTTTTGGCGTTGATTTTCATTAATTTTGCTTCCATGAAAACTCGTTTTGCTTTGTCAAACAGAGACTCATCTGTAAAACATAAAGTTAGCTTGAAATACTAAGATGTCAAAAAAGTCATCTGAAGTCACGCTCTATATCTTGTTTACTTGATTCTTGTGAAGCAACGTTGCACGGCATTTCGGACATTCAAAACAACAGGAAAGGAATATTGTTCATTTATTGCTATTTCTAGACTTTTATGAGACTTGGATTTCAGCAGTAAGCTTATCCAAAGGAAATTTTATATGATGCATATTTACATGTTGCTATGTGTGATATCCTTGAACTTTGTGCACTATTGTGAGTGTGTTTATGTTGAACATTTTTTGTCGGCCGGTTGAGTAGGGAAATTTCGACGGAGTGCATGCACTCTTGACTTGCGTTGAAATTTTCATCTACTACAAACTTACGTTGAAATCTTTTTGGCAGTACATTAAAATTATTTTGGTGGTGTGATGTGCGTTGTTATAAAGTAGTGTGTCGTTTAGAAATTTTTTTTAACACAAACTTACATTGAGCTTCTTTTGGCGATACGTTGAAAATATTTTGGTGGTATGATGTGCGTTGTTATTCGGAAATGCGTGCGTTTAGAAAAAAATATTTTTTGCCCATTCTTCTGTCAGAGGTTTAATAAGTGGTATTTTGGATGCGCTCTGGACTTACGTTGAAATCATTTTGGCAGTACGCTGAGGCTGTGATTTTGTTGGCCGATTTGCAAATGTCATATCTATGTCATGCCTATTTCTAGCAAATTTTTTTATTCGTGTAAAATTTACGTATCAGTATGATTTTGTTGTTCGCGCGGATTGCAAATCAACGAATCTCCGAATTGCAAACCACTTTCTCGTGTCCATCACTTCTTACACAGCCCCATAGTCTCACCGCAACAACCGGAACCATGAGATTCGTCACAATCAAACTCCTCTAGAGAGAAACTGCTTTCCCATCTCCCATTTTCTTTTATTTTAGCAGAGAATCATCATGAGCCGGAGAATTCCGTCTTTACATCTGCAGTGTAGGTGTGAATGTAGGAATCATTGACATTCATGGTGATGTTATTTATCGGCATGATTTCATGATGTGTTGTTGTGTGGTCGGCGGGAAGACGGAGTAGAAAAGCATAATTTATTCCACGTGGAGGCTTGTGAACGATTTGAAAGTAGATTTGCAAATGGAAGATTTGCTTTCGGACTTGCAGATCTCCCCCCCGATTCGTAGATTCGAATCGTTGCAAATCGATTTGCAAATCATTTTCGCGATTTTTTATTTGCAAATGAACGATTCGTAAGAACAAAATCAACATTCTTCATGCAAATCAACAATTATTAAATTTTTTTTAGCGATCGTCCTAATGATTTGACATCTGCAAATCGGCCAACAAAATCACAGCCTGAAATTATTTTTTTGGCGTTGATATGTACATTGTCAAACTGTGTGCGTGCATTTAGAACAAATCATTTTACTACAAACTTATTTACGTTGAAATCTTTTTGGCGGTACATTGAAATTATTTTGGTGGTGTGATGTACGTTGTTATAAGGTAGCACGTGCGTTGAGAAAAAACATATATTTTAACATATACTTTCGTTGAACTTCTTTTGACGGTACGTTGACATTATGTTTATTTTTTATGTGCATCGTTGATATGTGTGTTGTCCAATTGACCATTTTTTGGTGCGCGTTGAGATTGAAAATAATTTTTTGGCGAAATGACAGCATGATGCGTTAACGTGATGTGTTCAACCGCACAATTTTTAGCCATGCTATAAATTAATTTGGATATAATTTTAGAGGTAATCACATGTCAACTGTAATTGAATACCCATGCGTAAAAACCAAAACACTTAGGTGTTTACAGGTATTTACAGCAGTGTATATATAAATTCACCTATAAAATCCAATAGTGAAAAAAGCCTCTCATGAAGGAGAAGAAGAAAACGAAACCTGCTCAGTGATAAACTAAGATTTTTAAAATAATCTTGACAGGGAAATCAAAAAGTTTGAGTCTTTGATTCATAGGGAGAATATGGGTCTGTTGGACGAAGCAAAAGAAGACACAGAGCTTAAAAGCTTCTTAAGGTCGCTTGCGGAGGAACTTCATAAAAAATATAATCTGAAGGCTCACATGTACTACAGGATGATATGGATCACCGATCACAGTTGTATCTATCAAAATGCCGAGGTATTGAAAGCATTCGTCCTGTGTTCATCTATTTTGAAAAGGGGGGAATATCACGTTGCGAAGAACGGGAAGGACAGCACAAAGAAAAAGTCGGATATGATTCTGTTAAATGATCTTCTTGGTCTTGGCACTGATGATTGTCGGTCTGACGACAACGACATTGTTGATACACAACGCGGCTTCAACAAGGATAATAACGAATTTGAAAAGCTTTTGTCTTGGGCAGGTCTCTCGCTAGACAACCCAACTGCATGCTCTAACAAAATGGGAAATGGGACGGAATTTTTCTACGAGCACTTGCGTTCTATTGCAAATATTGGTCGAGAGAATAGAATGCCTTTTCATGTCTATTGAAGAATGAGGGTGGTGCTTTCCAGGACTTCATCGTGGCCTATGGAAAATGTTCTCAAGGCTTTCTTTTGTTGGAAGGCTTGAAACTCCGTGTTCGACCTAACTATTAACTAACGGACTTTTACTGACTTTACGTTTTTTAATGAGACATTCTCATGACTACTTAACTAAGAACGTGTCTTGTGGAGTGTCTTGTTTGCTCCACCAAGACTACAAACATGAAAAACACTTTCGAGAGTGCACGAGCAAAAACACACTCTGACACCCTGACCTGCTCTGGACTCGAGACTTCAACTTACAGGACTATTTCAACAGCTACATTTGATGATTCACGTTCGGGTTTGGTCAATGACTTCTCACGGAACCAAGCAGGGGCCTTATCGGGAAACTTATCCCAACAGGTATTCTCACTGTGTCCCCGTTTACCACAATGTTTGCACGGCTTGTTTGTTTTACGACTACTGTCACTAGACTCTTCCTTCTGTGCACTTTCACTGGATTCGCCACTTTCTGCACTTGAGAGATTAACCTCTTTATCAGCTCTGACATTAGAGTTACTTGCACGATATACCTTCGCAACACATTGAACCTTCAAGATATCCTTACACAAGGCTTCTAGATCGTGACTACCAACGGGCTTCTCAAGGTGATCAATAATTATTTTTGCAATACTTGTATCTCTGACTTTCTCCGTAAAATATTCTATAAGACTCGTTTCATTCAATTGTACATCGTACCTGGCTGTGACTCCAACAACATCGTTATAATAGTCATTTCCCATCTTGAAGGGAATGGATCTCAACTCTGACATCAAGGAGACCTTCGCACTTGCGTCACTTGGTTTGTATTTCTCCTCAAGAATGTTTAAGAACTTGTACACAAGACCATGAGGATGTTTACCTTTCACAACTGTTCGACTGATTGCAGCGAGACCATGATCACTGTCTTGACCCAAGGTAATGACTGCACACAAGCGTTTGTTTTGTTTGTACAACGTGACTTTCTTCTTTTCGTCATCTGACATGACTGACTTTGTCTGAAGGGATTTGAACTCGGATTCTTCGGGACATTCTGACATCATGATTCCTTCATCCAACGCATCTCCACAATTGTAATACTCGGCCAGTGCCTTGAACTTAGCCAAATGTCTTGGACACGATTCTTCTTTTCCGTCCCACTTTGGAATGGACAGACTTTTCGACTCATCGCTCATTTTTACTTTCGATTTTGACTTTTACAGGTACTTCAGTTTCAATCAAGAGTTCCCAGCTATCTCGCTGCACTTCAAGTATGTTGGAAGGCTTGAAACTCCGTGTTCGACCTAACTGTTAACTAACGGACTTTTACTGACTTTACATTTTTTAATGAGACATTCTCACGACTACTTAACTAAGAACGTGTCTTGTGGAGTGTCTTGTTTGCTCCACCAAGACTACAAACATGAAAAACACTTTCGAGAGTGCACGAGCAAAAACACACTCTGACATCTTTATGAGTATGTGCAGGTACACAAGAGACAAAGAAAACGAGAAGCAAAAGTAATATTGGATGCATGTGTCAAGTAAGTGTCAATTGGTCGAATCCTTTTAAAAGAAAGTGGTTTAAAGTCATGCTTTTGTTGTGCAGCTTGATTAAACTTTGAATGAGTTATTAAGTCATAGATAGTCCATGATGCATGTATGTTGCTTTTTTGCCTGATCACAATATCTCCACAGAACTTGAAGTTTTATTACTAGCATCAAAGGATGAAAATCTAAAATTGTAGGCTTCCAGTTTTCAGTCTATAATTTATTGGTTGAACATGTTGGGCAACACTGATGAGAAGTCTATACAGTCATATTTTTATGAATAGAGTAGTCCACACTTTTAAATAGGTTCATAGCACCACTTCTTGTAGTGAAAGACCTCTAGGTTCATGGGCAGCTTTTGGACAAGCTAGAATTCTTTTCATATTCTGGTGGTTATCCATATCCCACTATTATATTAAGGTTATGCTACTAGAGGCACTAACAAACAGTAACTGAAGTCTTTCTTTGCCAAAGGGTCAGCTCGGCAGCTTGACTAGGTTAGGATCAATGAGTATCAGCTGCAATCCGGACCATCTGTTCTGTGAAAGACATGGGAGGGCACACCAGGAGTGTGCGTGATTAAAGGCTGGGTGTAAGTTTCTCCATGGAGTTGTTTAAGCTCTCAAGAAAACATTTGATCCCTTCACATTACCATTCAACATTCAACATTTTCCATGCCACATTTCTGATAAATGGATGAAGAGACCTTGAAAAACTGTTCAAGACAAGGAAATTTTGATAGTCTTGATTGTTTGCATTTTCCATGAGGTTGACTATACTGTCTAGATGCTTTTTTGTTCTTGCTGGAGCCTCTTCTATCTTGACCTTCTTTGTTTACATAAACTCCCATCTAACTTTCTTAACCAGGTTGACGGGTTTGTTGTTCTGGCAGGTCCTTTCAAGTCTTGAAGTTGAGACCAATGGCTCCATCCAATGGCTGTGGTCAATACTTGTCAATATTGACCATTTTTCCATCAAACTTCCACCAGTCTTTGAGAGGAAATCCCAATTACTATTCCATGGGGCAGTCTTGTTGTCTCATGCACCTCACAGGGGCAGTGTCTGAGCTGGTTTGCTCCATGGTGACCCAGGTATTGTTGGTGGATCAGTGGTAGGTGGAGGTGGCAGGTGGCAGATCATTGGGGTCCTATTTATTCCTATGTAGACATTGGTGTTATACACATTTAACCTTCAGTAACATGTACTCTTTAGATAAACGCATACCTCAGAAAAGTGGGTATCCATACATTTGTTTGCACAGACAGCCATCATTGATATCACCACACTATTGCATTCATCACCTAGTCTGTGCCTACATCATCTTACAGGTGTGCTCTGCCACTAAATTTACTAGCAAATAAACAAATACCACAACAGAACTTAACTCTTACCATTAAGGATTATTGATGACTTCAGATATGGTTCTGAGCACATCTTCAAGGTTCATATGCTCTGCACTCTTTCCTTTGTATTCCGTAATGATTCATGCCGTTCCCTTGTATTGTAATTCAACAAAACTGACACTTGAAATCTCATGTAATACAACTTGTTGGAGCTTGTCTCATGGCATCACCATTGTTGTACCACATCTTGCATGGCCCTTGGTGTGTACCTTATTTTGACATTGAAACAACACCTGCAAGACCATCAATGCAATTCACTTTGATGAATCAATTGCCAGTGTAGCAATTGAAATGCCCTTATTGAAGATATCAAGCAGGTTCCATCAACAACAAGAGGACTGAGTTGTTTCATTTCTCATCAACAATTATTAATACATTCTGACCTATAACGTTCATGAAGTGCCACATCAAAAATACTCTAGGTGGTCTCAGGGTTGATGAATTCAACATCCTTTGTCTGCATGGGGTAAAATTCCACAATGGCATTGGCTTTATCCTTTACTCATTCATGAAGCCTCTGATGTAGCATCCAACACCAACCTACCTACTTACATGCAGAATGACATAATCCTGATATAGTATCAACATGTTCTGTGATTAAATTGGGGTACACTTCACTCCTCAAGAGGAAGTATACTCACAACCAGAATCATTCCAGCAGCTCTACAGAAACTATGGAATTCAACTTCACTACCGATTACTCTTCAGATGCTTTAAAGAGTGAGGTTTTCTTTGCAATAACAATTCCACATGATAACTCTGTTTCTACCAATTTGATGCTCCCCTCCAAATCTACAAAAAGTTAGATGACATTTGACACCAATTTGTTGGACATCATTGTCACCCATGGTCATAGATTGTTTTCCCTAAAAATACAAATTTCAATGTATTAGCATCTTCCACAAAACAACTGCTGTTGAGCAATCCATAATTTTTGTGAACTTGATGACACCTCTGTTTGTGATACATGTATCCGCTTCTTGTCAGTCACCCTCAGACATGATTTTACTTATTTATTGATGTAGATATCTCTCAAGAAATGGACAAAGGGCTATTTTCTTCCTTGTCAATGGTCTTTCAAACTTTGCCGTAAGCATTGTCCAGGCAAAACTTGCAAAGTTTAGAACAAGCAACAATAAACGCCTAACATAGGAAGAGTTTGACAGTGTGCGTGATATCAATATGGCAGGGTTGATATTAATAGGAAGTGTCATTTCACAAATTTTGAAGACTCATATTAAAGGATAAAGCCTTTTTCTTTTGAGAATCATGTCAGCATCACCGCTTCTGTCACAAGATGCCCTGTCTATTGGAGTAAATGGTTTGACATACTTAAGCCAATTGATGTCAAGCATATTATGATGTTCTCTGACTCATCCTATGTTCACAAGTATTTCTGTTTTCAAACAAGCAACAAAAGCACTGATTAGCTTGCAGGTTGTTTGGAAGTCTACACTAGTGGTCAGTGGTGAGAACTATGAATCCAACCCCAATCTAGTCTGGTTCATAGCAAAATGACTTTGTTGCATTCCAAGATATACTATGTTACAACCCCTGGAGCCTGTGCTAATCATTACCAGTCGTAAGTAGACTGCATTTGACAAAGCCTAAGTGTGTTGTGGAGAGTGGGGATGTATGTGTTCCTTTAATTTAGTCAAAATAAGCTGTAACTCTCCTAATGGGTGACTACCGTCATTTGTTTTTACGGTCAAATGCCCTAATATGCCTTGGCCAAATACCAGATTTAGCTAGAGTTTTTAAAAAGTTGTACCGTAATTATTTTTGACGCCCAAACTCCAATTTTCATGTTACCCACCAAAAAACAATAAATTTCCCAATTTTCCTTTTAATATTCTCGCTACTTTTTTCTGACGCGTTCTGCCACCCAACCCGCATTCACTGCTCGCATCACTACTTTTCCACACCATGTCAATGTCCGCCGCCTTCACCGCATCACCTCATCCGTCACAAGTACCTTTGCAACAAAAGGTCCGTCACAATCAACCTCACGGCAACATCACCTGTGACCCTCCTGTTGCTTTGTTTAGTCAGATTTTTTTTATTTTTGGAGAACACCCACCGTTTTTACAGTGCAAATTTTGTCCCACTGCAGCCTTCCATGTCCAGAAGCCGGGTAGATTGGATTTCATTGAAGGAAAGTTAATTTTTAAAGTCATTTCTCTGCCATGCTACCACGTAAATCATTGACCTATTTTCCTCATTGCTGTTCCTTTTGTGGTCGCCTGGGTGGGCTGATCATGAGGCTTTCATGGCAACATTTCACCATCAACATACAGGACCTGATAATCAACCACATTACTGCAGAATTTACATGGGTTATGATTTTGTGGAGTTAACATGATACAAACCACACTCAAATGCGACATTGCCTCCCTGTATTGATTGCGCAAATTGTATCCACAACATTTCTTTTCGAAGATGGATGTGAAGGTGACGAGTGTGACATGGTTTGATGTCGGTGAAGATGACGGTGAAAATGGGGTATGTCAGGGGGAGATGAGAAGGAAGGTGGAGGGGAATACTACTGCTGCTACTGTGGTTAATGAACTAATCTAAAATACACTTGTGTATTAAAACATGATTTCTCTCTTTAAAGTATAACTAACACTACTGCGTCACAGCGAAAAATATTGTTAAAACATTGTTAAACAATACCTCTGATCGGCGCTTTCACTGCATTAGCCCATGCTGATCTGTCATGATCATTGTCCTGTGGCCGCTGCCATGATGCGGAGGTCCAAGCCGGCGGAGTCGTCATCATCGGACATCGCTCGATTTTTTAGTATGGCTGTATCCAATCTCTTGGATTTAGTTCTGCGTTGAACCCTTATGGTGCCATTCGTATGAACTGGCCTGGTGGTCCAAGGATCACTTTCATACCGGCTTTCAGTTTTGTGGAGGATACCGTCTTCATGCAGGAGTACTTTGTCTTTGGGTGTATAATCCCAGTCTCGTCTTCCATTTTTGTCTATTTGTTTCCATCTGTATTCCCCTATGTTTGACCAGTCAGCAATCAAGGAGACGTCAAACAAAATGTCCTATCCAAATATAGCTACACCTGGTAAATTTTTAGTACTGTGTGATAGGTAGAGCAAATGGCCCATGCGGCGTTTGAGAGAAAGTCAGCAATGTCAGTCTCATTGACTGTATTGTTCATGTCTTAGTCAGCTGTGTGGAGCATTGCCATGATAGTTTGATGCAACAGCTTGAGTATTGCATTTGCTTGTGGTTCCCTGATGCTGGTTGGCTTACGCTCCGGACAGTATGAATCACAGAGGGTCTCAAAGTGAAGTTTGAATTCACTTCCATTGTAATAGATAATGTCTTGACTACATTGGTAACTGCTAAACCGAGTCCTGTTTAAAATATTTCCTACTGTTGCTGACAACTTGTCAAAGTAGGGTTGTTTGGATTTGATATGTGTGTCTTTGCCCCATTTCCTTTGCCCCTTTGCACCCATGGGAATATCAAGCTCATTTAGCTGTGATACCAGGATCTGTACATTGACATAGGCCAAGAATCAACCCATTTTTGTACCCTTTGGTACAAAAGCCAAAAGGATCATCCTCAGGACTCCCCAGGAAGAGAGTCCACTGACCCTGATCCAAAAAGCATGAACTCCCAAACACAGGAATCCACTGCCATACTCCCAACGGCATGGACTCCCCAACACAGAAGTCAATAGCCCCAAATAAGGGGATACCCTTTGAGAAGGGTAAGGGCATACCAATTGTGTGTAGAATCCACGGGATTGGAATTGCACTTCCGCTGCCCATCCATCCTTGCAATTGGAGCAAAATAAGCTCATAAAATATAAACTTTGACCCCTGTCAAATCTAAAAATAATTTTTGTGTAATTTTTTTGCAACAACAAGCTCAGGTCACTATCTTAAGATAGCTGTTGTGCAACGTTCGGGCACCAAAGCCATTGACATCAAACCCCTTCGACACAAGGTATGCTAAATTTTTTTGATCACGAGTGGCAACTTTAACTTTTGCGTAAGTGATACATTTTTTTGCTCAATCGAGGATCTCTCCAAAAATCATCTTCGCGATCAACGAATTCCCAAGCTCTCTAACAGTTTCTCCCTGATCAACCGAATAAGCAATCAATTCAAGCAATTGACTTCAGCGAAAGGAAAATCCTGCAATTTAAGCTCATTTTTTGATCAAGAATTCTCTCGAAATAGTTGGAAGCAAGACTTTCAAGAAATAAAAAGAGAAGAAGAAAAATTGAAAAATAAAAAAAGTCTTTTTCGAACTAACTGACCTAAGCCGGAAGTAATCGAAAAGTAGTTGTAGATAAGCGAAGTAGAAAAGATGTTCCAGTTGTTTGAAGATTTAATTTATGAGCTAAATAACTGATTGAAAATGAGGACTGCCTCATGGTAGTTCTCTCTAGTTTATCATGCATTTTGCATGTAATTCGAGGATGTTAGATTTTGATGCATCCTATTGGATTCATGCATGCCAAACTGGGTGTACATGCACCTGGGTTGGGCTGTACATGCATTCTTGCATGCCAACCTGAATCCAGTGGAATCTGGAATGGGCTGTATATTTAATCCTACCAATGAGTCCCCCAGGACTCAGTGGTCTCTAGTAATGATCCCTGCAGGACTTAATAGTCTTGTTAATGAGTCCTGCTTCTATTTGGTGGGATCCTACCCTTAGTTAGTATAAATCCTATTTGTCTTTGTACCCATGGGACCAGTTCTTTGGGCCCAGGAGGGGTCAGGAGTACCAGTAGGTATCCTTGGCTCATGTCACTCGCCCCCACGAATGGAGCGATAAGGTGTCAATGCTCACGAAAAAGAAAACCTCTCGAGGAATAAAAAGAAAACCGCGAGGAGGAAAAAAAGATGGTGTAGCAATGACGAAGCGTAAGTCTTGATAGGAGAAAGGGGTAAGGTACAAGTCGTGTTTAGTTTATTCAAAATATGTTGTCACTCTCCTAATGTTAAGTCGCTCGGACTTAGTTCCGAATTGAACCCTTATTGTGCCATTCGTATGAACTGACGTGATAGTCCAAGGATCACTGTCATACCGGCTCTCTGTTTTGCGGAGGATACCGTCTTTTCGCAGCAGTACTTTGTCACCGGGCTGGTAGTCCCAGTCTATGCGAGAGGCATTCTCCCGTCTTGTGTTACGGTCAGTTTGCCGTTGTCTATATTCCCCTGTTTCAGACCAGTCAGCAATGTAAGGGATGTCAAACAACATGTCCCTTCCAAAGATAGCTGCCCCTGGCGAAGTTTTTAGTACTGTGTGATAGGTAGAGCGAACGGCCCATGCAGCATTTGTGAGAAAGTCAGCAATGTCACTCTCGCTGATGGTGTCGGCCATATCCAATTCAGCTGTGCGGAGCATCGCCATGATTGTTTGATGCACCCGCTCAAGTATTGCGTTCGCTTGTGGGTTTTTGACACTGGTGGGCTTACGCTTCAGACCATATGACTCACAGAGGGTCTCGAAGTGAAGTTTAAATTCACTTCCATTGTCGTAGATAATATATTGACTACGTGGGTAACGGCTAAACCAGGTCCTATTGACTAAATTACCTACTGTTGCTGACGTCTTGTCAAAGTAGGGTTGGTGTTTTTGGACATGTGTGTCTTTGCCCTTGTGCCCCGTTGTACCCATGGGAATATCAAGCTTCGGGAGCTGTGATACCGGCAACTCTACAATTTCGAACCAGCTTGTTGCAGGATCGATCATTGTGACACACATGAAGTCAATTTGTGTCTTGTCCTTGCCCTTGAGGGTGTACGGTCCTATAAGGTCCACACATAGAGCCTCCCAGGGGTTGGTGATGGCAAGTTTTGTTGGCAGTTTCCCGTATTTTATCTGCCTGTGTTTGTTCACCTGGCAACTGTGACACTTTTTGACGTGTGATTGGACTGTCGTTCTTAGACCTTTCCAATACATCGACAGACGAAGAGTTTCTTCGAGACGTTTAGTCCCGGGGTGCTGTAGGTAGTGGTGAAACCAAGCTACCGCACGGTGTTGGAGGCTTGTTGGAATAACCATTTTGCCCTCCTTGCAGAGTACTTTAATATTCTCAACTAATTGAGTTGAGTAGCCTTTGTTTAGTAGGCTTTCATCTTCTTGTTGTGCCTCCGCTATCTCTCTGGTTGTGAGGGGATAGATGGAGTCCTCTTCGTTGCGATTAGCAAACACCTGGTTCATGGATTCCTGGGTGTATGCTAGGGATGTTTCTGGCTGTGAGGTGTTGTGGTAGCACCAACACTGGGCGAAAGTCATCCAGGTTGACCTGTCATCTGTGACGGGTCCATAGTCCAGTCGTGAGATGGCGTCCGCAACGGTGTTGTGGATGCCTTTGATATACACGATGGTGGGGCCATACTCTTCTAAGAGTAATCTCCAGCGGTACACTCGATCAGAGGTCAGACCTAGAGCATCCTGCATTAGATTTTTGTGGTCAGTGTAGACCGTAATTTGTTGTCCCCAAAGCATGCCTTTGAACTCTTTTAGTGTTTCTACTATGGCCAGTAGTTCTTGTTTGGTCACGCTATACTTTTGCTGTGCCTGACTCAGTTTTCTACTGAAGAACGCCAGCGGCCTGTTGTTTTGAGTAATCACAGCGCCCAATTGAAATTTTGAACTATCTGTGTAAATCTCAAATCCCTGGGAATAGTCAGGGTAGGCCAAGGTAACATCGCGGCGATAGTTGCCTTTACAGTGTCGAATGCTTGCTGATGGATGTCATCCCAATGCCACGGCTTTTTCTTGGTTTTGTTAGCCCTTGTGACTTTGGTGTGTCCACATTCACCAACTAAGTTGGTTAATGGTGCAAGTATTTCACTGCGTCTCGCCCAAATGTCTCTGTAGTACTGGACCATGCCTAGAAACCTACGGAGCTGTTTAACATTTTGAGGCGGTGTTAATGCGAGGATTGCCTGTACCTTTTTTGGCTGTGGTTTTATACCATCTCTGGATAGCACATATCCTAGGTATTCTGTCTCCATGGCACAGAAAGACGACTTGCGCGCATTGACGGTCAAGCCTGCGTCTCGCAACCTAATGAAGACCCTTCTAAGTTTAGTAAGGTGATCTTCTAGGTTTCCCTTGCTGATGCATAGTAAATCATCAAGATAAGTTCGCACGAACTCAAGGGTTGCCATTAGCTCAGACATCTTAGCCTGGAAGATGTCGGGAGAACATGCAACGCCCATTGGTAACTGCAGGTAAGAGTACTTACCCCACGGAAAGATAATGGTGCATATTTTGGACGCATCTGGATCCAATCTAATGGTATAATAGCCCATATTTAGGTCAAGGGCTGTGGCATATGTAAAGCCTTCGAGTTTTTGTAGAACCGTGCTGATTTTGGGAATAGGAAACGGTTTCCTCACTATACGTTTATTTATTTCCCTAAAATCGCTAACAACCCGTACGGTGTTGTCTTTTTTTGGGTATGATGAATGTGGGAGATGCCCATTCAGAATCATCTTGCCATTTGAGTACCCCTAAGTCACATAGTCGTTGTACCTCTCTTTTTGTTATTTCTATGTGCTTCTTGGGTATGGGAAAAGGCCTGCCATGATATGGCTGTGCTCCGTCCTATAATTGGAGGGAGACCGGCTTACAATCCCAGTCACCTAGTTTCCCGCTAAATAACTCCTCAAACTCTTGTAGGAGCTCCAGTAACCTTGCTTGTTCTGGGTCACTTAGGTGTGTGCAGTTGTCTCTGACAATTGCCCTGAGATCCGCTTTTTCATACTTAGCGTCTAGTATTTTGATGAGGCGTTTTGTTGCCTCCAGAGTACTCTGTGGTTCCTTGGATGTCTCTTGGTAGATGCTATTGTTCATAGTCCAAGCTTTTTCCACAGTAGCTCTTGTCTTTAGTTTGTTGATGTCTCACATTGGCAGTGAGATGTCATCCACGGTAATTTCTTTTGTCCGAAAGTCTAAGACAATTCCTAACTCTTTCAAGGTGTTACTACCAAGAATGAGGTCAAACCCTGGCTTGGTCATGTCATCTTCCTTGTATTCCACAACATCGGGTTGTAGAAAGTACTCCTTGGAATAGGAGTATTCAAAGAATTTGACTCTGATCCTACCTCTTCCAGTTGTCTGGAAGCTCCCATTTGACGTATGCCAAGACTTTGGCACCTGCCTAGTCAGGTAGGGAAAGGGCTTGTCTTTTCCTTTTGGAAGGAAAATAAGGTCTCCATCAGACCCAGAGTCCAATAGGACTTTTATCTTGTTACTGGGGCGACTCCGCAGAGGTTGTTTGTAGGCTCTGCCGGATTGACTTTCAGTCGCTGGTTCCATTATGGCAACTAATGCCGTGACACCGAGGCGATCCTTGGTGTTTGTTGTAATCACTTCCTGTTTGTGATTGATATTGTAACTTACACTGGGCATGTTCACATCAGCCTCAGTATGTTGTGTTTCATTACTGACAACTTTTTTGTCGCAAGATTTTTCTAAGCTGGATGATGTCGTTGACTTCATTTTATTTCGAATTTTTAATTCGGGACTTTTTGTTTTGGAACAAGATTTTTTTGATATCTTGATTTTCGTGACAGTTGATTTAATTGATTTTGGATTTTGACTTTTATTGGTCAGGATAGCTTTACTCGGACTGGGGGTAGTGTAACTGTCAATTGCAGTATTTAATTTACTTTTCTTACATCTACGTAATTCCCCAGTGCTATCCGACCCGCACCTTCACGAACTGTCGTCGGAGTCGCTGTCACTTTCCGAGACATTAGCGCGACGTTTCTTGCGCTTATTAGACTTCTTGCGGAGAGCTTTCTTCAACTCCGCCCGGACTATCTGGGCAAAGTTCGCGCCCTCCGGTTTCCTTTCTTTTGAATCGGGCTTACCTGCGCCCCCATTCTTCTTGATAGGAGTACCGTCCTTGTTATAGCGACGGCAGTCACGCGTATTGTGACTTTTGTGCGGCCCCCCATGTTTCTTACATAGCACACAGTGCTTTTCGGTCCAGCCCACCTTCTTGGGCTTCTTGGGGATGCGGGAGTCAATTGCCTCCATCTTCTGCTTCGTATCAGCCCCTTTTGCCTTAGTCGTACTGGCGGGCTTGTTATCGAGTTCCGCGTTGTTCTCGATATTCTCTAGGACCAATAGTAGGGCCCTAGTACTGACCGGAGTGGTATTCTCTGTGAGGTCATACTGGGTTTGCCACTTGGCTGGACACATGCGCAACAGGTGAGTCGCAAGGTCAGCGTCATCAAGAGGCAATACCTTCTTGGTGGCCTGGTTAGCCTTTGGGCTGTAGAACAGGCAGGGCAATGTCTCGAGGTAGCTGTTGAGCTGTTCAACTCGGACAAAAAACTGACAAATCGAAACCCTGTTGGGCTTTTTTAGCGTATTCGTGATATAATACTTGAGGGCCTCGCCCGCGTCATGACGGAACACCTGAAGTAGGTGAAACGTGACGCACTCGTGAAACGAGTCCCAAGTCTTCATGGGAGTCTCCGTGTGCGGTACTCCCTTGATGTCTTCCCAAGGAGCTCTAGTCACTTGGGCCTTGATAATCTTCTCCCAAGGCTGACGAGCCTCATCGGAGAGGAGGTTTCCATAAAGCTCGAAGGGCTTTGCTCCAGCCGTTGCGACGGCGAAGCCGCATCTTCTAGAGCTTTCAAGACCTTGTCATACGTGGCCTTGGCTTCTACTAGGGCAGGTGAAGCAGCCTCGGCGGTCGTACCGGGTGCATCTTGTTCATTGCCCTTCTTCTTTTTTCAGCATTACGTACCGTCACGTAATCCTGCTTGGCTAGTTCAGCCTCGATCTTGGCTGTTTCAACAGCCTTCTCGGCTGCCGCGAAGTCCGTGTCAAGCCCCATCTGCTTGCACGCGTGAATCGCGGAGCGTACATGCAGTAGAAACTGCTCGGGAGTCCCGGACGCCCATACTGCCACCTTTAACTCGTTTCCCGTGTTGGGGAGAGTCAGCTTGAAATAGGTGGTATTTTTGTCCTTCGCGAGGGCATCCTGCACGGGATCCTGCTCAGGAATGTAACGTATGGGGGAGTTCTTCCCTCCAACGCCACATTCGCACTCTACCCACTTAAGCCCTTCGGGAATCGCTTTCACGGAGGACATGGCTCGTAGTTTTTCACCTAGGCTAGTGCCTAAGAAGAGCTTCTTGTAGGAACTCCTTGGTGGACTAAGAAAAAAATCGTTTGCACGGTGACGTGCAATGAACGTAGTACTCTGCGTGGTAAACCTTGCTTTTGTTCGACCGCCTGTGGGTCGTCGGGATGAGCCTTCATGTTGTTGAGATGCGAGCAACTTACCGAGTTTGGCTATCGTACGATAGTGACCTAAGCCGGAAGTAATCAAAAATTAGTTGTAGATAAGCGAAGTAGAAAAGATGTTCCAGTTGTTTGAAGATTTAATTTATGAGCTAAATAACTGATTGATTGAAAATGAGGACTGCCTCATGGTAGTTCTCTCTAGTTTATCATGCATTTTGCATGTAATTCGAGGATGTTAGATTTTGATGCATCCTATTGGATTCATGCATGCCAAACTGGGTGTACATGCACCTGGGTTGGGCTGTACATGCATTCTTGCATGCCAACCTGAATCCAGTGGAATCTGGAATGGGCTGTATATTTAATCCTACCAATGAGTCCCCCAGGACTCAGTGGTCTCTAGTAATGAGCCCTGCAGGACTTAATAGTCTTGTTAATGAGTCCTGCTTCTATTTGGTGGGATCCTACCCTTAGTTAGTATAAATCCTATTTGTCTTTGTACCCATGAGACCAGTTCTTTGGGCCCAGGAGGGGTCAGGAGTACCAGTAGGTATCCTTGGCTCATGTCACTAACCTCCACAGGGCACCCAAGACCTTTTTCAAGGCCTTATTTTATGATACAACCCTTGGAGATGCAATTGAGAGGATGTCGACATGAAAATCAAGCCCAGAAGGCCTCAAGCCACAGGAGTGTGAGAGGAGCTCGGGGAGGTCCAAGCCACCCATCTCCTACACTCCTGCTGCCATAGACACCACCAAGGCAGTCAACAAAATCAAGGTCTCCAACACAATGACATTGTCTGTCACTGTCTTTGACAAAGGAAGCCCCAAACAATTCCTTAACTATGTTCAGACCTCAGTGGAGATAATTACCCAGAGAGGACTGGACACGGATTACAAGGAAGCTTGTAAGGCAGACCTCAAGGCTGAGGAAAAACTGACTGTGGCCATTGCGGCCAAAGCCAAGTATAATAAGATGGATGACAAGGCTCCCATCCTCCAGGCATGGACCTAGGCCACTGCTGCCAAAATCCGTACCAATGAGGCCATAGAGTCCACTGGCCAAGTGATCTTCTTGAAGTATTCCACTCAACTGTTGGAAACTGCTTATCATCCTTGGACCATCATCGTTGGGGAGCAGCTAAACTGCAAACCCTGGATGGATGTGTATGGGATTGAACACCCCACAAAATGCCCGGCATCTTGGAACTCCTTTTAGGAGTGTGTCCAGTTGCATCTGCAGACTGTCTTTAGGATGGATGCAGCAGAGCAGGAACATTTCTACATCAGCAATTGGCTGAAGAAACCAAACAGAGTACCCATCAGAGACTTTTGCAGAGGATCCAATGCCTTAACAGGAATGTAGAACTCTTGCCGTGCCTGTCTTACTCTGTGAAGACTGCAAAGTCAACAAAAGTATACGGGCCCTTTGACCAATACGATCTCAGTGGAGCTTTGGTACCACAGAGTGTCAGGGAACTCCTCAAAGTCCTTGAATGCATTGAGAAGGTCTACCCCACTGAAAAGGTTGGAGAAGGACCCAAGAATGTAGCCAAGTCTAATGACTTGTCTAAAAAGAAGATGGTCTCTTTTAGTGAACGGATTCCTAAGAGGCGGTGCATAGAGAAGTACTGCTCTCTCTGTAAGAAACATGGGGGCACACATACCACCCACAACACTCCGGATTGCCAGAAGTATGATTCCAATGGGACCCCGAAGCCAAGCTTCAAGGGGAGAAAACCCAATGGGGCCTCTTATGGACAAGAGAGACCTGCTCGAGGAGGAAGTAGCTATGCGCAGCTATCCACTAAAATAGACAAACTTACCAAGTCCAACAAGAAGGTGAAGCACGCTATCAGTAAGAAGAAGCATAAGCATCACAACATGAGTGACAGTGATGATTCGGACTCATCCTGAGATGATGGGTTGGGGGGTACTAAGACATTGTGTAGTAAATCCAATTGTAATTACATGATTTACACTTATCTTAGTCCAATGAAAACTCCTCCATGTGACAACGTAACATTTTCTGATTCAATCAATGTCAGTTCGAATCTGGCAGGAGACCTAAGAAATCTTCCAGCTGAACCAACACAATGATTAGGGGTAGAAACAGGGGGGAGGTTGGTTTTGGAAGAAGGATTGGTATTGGTGGCTGTTGGATTTATTCCATCATTTTTCAATCGATGATTTTTGAAAGGCGGAGAAGGTGGGTGGGGAATGTGTTGATGAATCCTGTGGAAATGAATGATTGGAACACTGGTTATCCTTGTAATCAATATGGCTGCCAGTCGATTCTGTCACATTACTTGGTTTGTTTTGGCGTGATGAACAGAATTGGGGGGGGAAGATTTGGCGGGGGGTGATGCCACAAAGGCTTACTGCTTGGAAGACGGGATGTGGAAGTGAGCCAAACATAGTTGGCATTCTGGTTAACGCACGGAAGGGGAGGGAGAGGCGGAGAGATCTCTGAACCAGCATGGAAATCCCCTCCACTGTTGTCAGAGTGATTTTTCATGGTGGCAGACATCCTGTTATCGCCATTGTGGTTATGGCGCGATCAATGAGGGGAATATAGGGGGATTGTTTGCAATAATATTATAGAAGAGCAATTCCCTCACAGACGTTATGGATATATAGGGGGGAATGTTTGCAATAATCATAATATAATATAAGTAATAAGTACAACACACAATCATGTTGGAATTTCTTATGACATGGTATTGAAAAATGAATTTGTTTCTACAGGGAAGTATTAACAACATGATGTTCTACAAACCATAATGACAACATTTTAATTCCCACCACACTTGTTATTAGCAAGATCAAGCAGACCACCTTATATCATCCATACTATCTGGACAGTATTGTGATGCTCTCTCGAAATTCGATCCTGGTGGTGTCGACTGTGGTACCTTCATCCTTCATGATTGTTGACTCTTTCGACAAAAGGAGATCTACATTTTTGCAATACATCCTTTCCCACACGGTGGTGTTCTCGCGAAATTTGGCCGTGGTCGTGTCGACTGTGGTGCCTTCATCCTTCGTGGGTGTTGACTCTTTCGGCAAAACGAGAACTTCTTTTTCGCCTGACATCTTCCAATCTTCAGCAGATTGTCTTCCTTCATCAAGGATCTTCAGCAGCATATCTGTCCATCTCTTTCGATACATCAAGGTGCTCATCTACGAAAAGGGGGGGGACTGTGACTTCAAAGCAGACAACTGGGATTGTGTTCTCGCGAAATTCGGTCGTGGTTGTGTCAACTGTGGTACCTTCATCATTCGTGGGTGTTGACTCTTTTGGCAAAACGAGATCTTCTTTTTCACCTGACATCTATCTTTGGTTCAGCAGCTTTTCTGTCCATACATCAAGGTGCTCGTCTAGGAAAGGGGGGGAAACTGTGACTTCAAAGCAGACAACTGGGATTGTGTTCTCGCGAAATTCGGTCGTGGTCGTGTTGACTGTGGTACCTTCATCCTTCGTGGGTGTTGACTCTTTCGGCAAAATGAGATCTTCTTTTTCGCCTGACATCTATCTTCGGGAAGTCATCCCCATCTTACTTATTCTCCCTCTCATTTCTTTCGGAGGTCATCCCCATCTTCCTCATTTTCCCTGTTATCTTTCTTGGTGAGAATATCTTAATCAAATGTGGTTTCTGAACATCATCCATGTCTCTTTCCTATTCACATACTTTTCCTTGTTGATTTTGTAGAAAATGAGTGTGGATCATGATAAATTCATGTTTAAAACTAGGCCCTTCCCTTCAGATAATATGTTCGATCCATTGCGGAACTTTGAACCTGTTAGCATCTGTAACCAAATGAAGGAAAACCAGTCTGGGAACAGTCTTGCTGATATTGATCATTTCTTCAGCAAAGTCAGTAAACTTCTCCGTCAAGTGAACTCACTGTCATGGTTATACCATGTTTGGAAGAAAAAGTTTTATGCCTCTGGAACTCTAACTCAGCAAGATAAGTCCATGACAGCTATTCTTCTTCGAATGTATTTGCATATCGACACAGGTAAATATTCAACTCTGCAAGGGACAGGCCGGATCCAAATGTTAAAGCCACAAGAACAGAGGACCACAAATTAGGATACACAGGATTTAGCTTAGATGATTTCAACTGTGTTAACAGGGACAAAAGATTTCCCTTCAAGAAAAGGTTTGCATCGGTGTTCAAGACATGGCCGTACACCACTTTCAAGAATGTGTTCCTCAGTCCAATCTCAGGCATTTGTGACACAATATATCAAAGTGAGTTTTCATCTAAATTCAATATTATTCTGCTATGATGTAAGTGTCCTAATGGACTTTGTAACATATTCAGATATAACAGCCCATCTAAGAGGCAAAATGTTGTCTGTCAACCATGCAGAAACCTGGGAGATTGTTAGTCCTAGTTTTAGCAGGTTTCCCTCTGTTCCTAACACATTTGACGAGGTGTATTGGGAAACATACTGGGACATTGTTCACCAGCCATACCAAATGGCTTTGGCTATAATTAAGAAAATAGATGACGAAAGGCGACAGAATGAAAATAGGCTCACCACAGATCAGAAGCAGATTATTGAGAAGGAAAAGGCTGAAAGGCCCTAACCGCCTGTTTGTTCTTGCCCGTGATCAGGTCGCCGGTGTGTAGGCATGGTGCTTGCAGGCCCTGCCACTGCTGCAGTGTCTCCTGTGGGTGAAACCCAAACCTGTCGCACGCATGCGTAATTGGGTGCACCCCTCCTTCTGGTGGGGGCTTTCTTTGCTGGTCCCTAGGCGGAAGTGATACGGATGTGTTGCCTGTTGGGGGAGTGAGTGAAGTTGGTGGGCCTCCATGGCTATTCCCCTTGTTGTGATGGGTGTGACTATCCCGTGGCTGGTTGGTACGGGCGACCGAGTGCTATGGGTTGGCCTGTTGGTGTTCGTTGGCCCGCTGGTTGTTGGTGGAGGTGGGCTTGCGCTTGGTGGCTTGCTTCCCCACGGGTGGTGTGATGTCAACGTACTTACCTTGTCCCCCGTTGAGAAGTGGCTGTCCGATCTGGAGGATGCTGGCGGTGCTGGGGTCCTTGCTGTTGTGATTGTGTTCAGACTGTGGGTGAGAGAGTGTGTGAACCAGATGTCCGGGGTTATATAGCCAGTTATTAATGTTAGTTGCACAATCTGACCTCGTTCCTAACTGTAGTAACACCCACTTCCTCGGTTGCTCCGTCACCGTCACTTCCTCGCTGTGGCCCCTCATCCCCTCTGCCATGCGTCCGTCGTCCTGTCATGTTTCCCTCCGCTGCCGTTTGTGTGCCGACCCTGATCCTATGCCTTCTGCCGCCGGCTGCTGCTGTGTTGTTGCCGCTCCTCGTACGGGATACTCACTTTGCATGCTTTTCCACTAATGCGGTGGCGAAATCTGCAGGCAAGTTGGGCCCATCCACATGTCCATTGCGCTTTCGGAAGATGCACTGCTTGCCGTGTTGGCAGATGCCAAGACAGTGATTGTAGCAGAGGAAGTTCTTACCGGAGTGGCTGTCCACCAGGGGTGTGAAAAAAGGAAGGTCCCGGAAGGTGATGCGCGCGTGCTCCATCAGCCGTTTTATAATCACCCGTCCTGCAAACTTCCCGTGGTACTCCTTGAATGCTGCACGTATGGTTGGGTGAATGTCTGCGAGCTTGTCGCCCTGGCTTGCTGGTGTGCTGTGGTCCCCACTGTGCCCCCTTGTAAAAGGTGAGATACCTGCTGGAATGGGTAAGACTCCGCTATGTCTTGAGTGGGGGTCGTTCCAGGCTAGTGGGAAAGAGGATCGCAGCACTGGGCGCTGATATCTAACGTCTCCCATGACATCATTCAGGAGAGATATTGGGAAGGAGATGTGTGCCCCTTCCCTGAAGTCCGCGGGGTGCAGTCACGTAGCAAAGAACTGCCTTGAGTCCACGTAAATTGCCCAGGTAATTTGATGGCATAGGAGTGGGGTGAAAGTGTGCTTCGCCGCCATGACTGACGGCTGCCTGAAGAGCTGATAAATTTGGTACACCTTCTGGAAGAGGTGGCAAGTCTCCCCGAAGAGTGCCCATAACTTTGCGAGGTACGTTGCAATGTTCAGTTTGAGCTATAGGCTACCCGTTGCGGGTTGCCTGCTCTCTCCGGTGGCAAGCTTGATCGCCTCTGAGAGAGTGCGGTTGAACTTGGAGTCCTCTGCCGCCTGCTCTCGGATGCGCAGGGACTCGATGTTGTGTTGCGTCTGTGGTAAGCATGCCAAGATGCTGACCCCTTTCTCTGCCGTCTTGAGGGCAGGGTGACCATCGCCCGGGTTCGGGCGTAGTTTGACCACATCATCAATAATCTCTTTTGAAAAGAATACCCCATGGCCGATTTTGATGCCTTGGCGAGTTGCCCACTCCATCATCCGTTTCTCGAGGTTCAGCCGATAGTCCTTGGTGAGCTTGGATGTTTGGAAGAGGTCCCAGATGCTGGGTATTGCTGCTGTCTCGCGCAGGCCGCAATAACCCTTCAACCCCGCTACTTGGTAGTCAGTGTACAGCGTCGACGCCCCATCCTTCCGCTGTGTGCCGTGGGTACCTGTGGTCGTTCCTGTTGCCATGCATTCCACCACTGCCGCCATGCGCATGATAGACCGTTCCAAGGGCAATGTGCCGCTCTCTGTCCTGGCTTGAGGTGCTGGCGCTGGAATATCGTGGCCGACGACGGCGGAGATTTGGTGATAACACCAGTTTGTGAAGGCTGGCTCGAGGGAGACGACCGGACTGAGGTCGAGCACCCACGCCGGTGTGTTCTTGCCCGCCTCCACCTGTAGGCCGCTTAGTAGCCATTGCCGGAGGAAGGAGACATCCTCCTCCGTTATGCCTCCCTCCGGCGCCGCCTGTACTAGCTGCCCAACCCATTTGAACAGGGCCCACGGGGTGCGTGGTTGCTCCATCGCAAATGCCGCCACCGGTGTTGGGAGCACCACTAAGCGAGGTAGCGTGACTTGTACCACCGCCAACCCGGTTGGTTTCCATAGTTCCTTCGTGGCGGCGGGGTGTCAAAATGCGTGGCAGCAGCCACTGCGTCGTCCACAACGGCGGCTGTCTTCCAATCCCATGCAGTTCTGTCACCCACGAATGCGACCACTTTGCCCTGCAATTCTGGACCTGCCTCCATGTCGAAGAACTTTGCTGGGATGTGGAGGGTGAGCACGAACGGCGATTTTGTGTGGAAGAACCCAAAAATGCATGGTCCCAGAGCTTCTTCCCGGAATTTTGCCGTTTCGATGTTGGCGGCGAGTTGCCAGCGGGATTCATTCCGTGTTCGTTGCGGTGAGCTGGTTGCTGCGAGTCCCTGAATGAGCTGGAGGAGTGCTCTGCGTTGTGCTCCCCCGGCGGTGGTGGTTTCTGTCAGTGGCGTACCGTGTGGTTCTCATGCCTGCGTTGCATCGCCGGTGCCCTCGGCGTCGAGCTGTATGGGGAAGCCGAGCGCTTTGTCCTGTGTGACGGGTTGTGGTGTCTGGTGGTCGAGGATCGCTGTCTCCTCGTCTGCCGGTGCAGGAGCGGTCGTGGTGGGGTTTGCGCCCTCGCCGGTTTCGTAGGCCAGCAGGCCAGCCAAGAGGTTGTCGGTCAGTGCCATCGTGTGCTCCGTGTCGTCGACCGCGTGATGCGAAGAGGAAACGGTGCGAGCGGGGTGGTGGAAACCCTACAAACCTAGTCAAACAGACAAAACCCTAAGGCAACTATGGTGCGAGAGCGCTGCCCCAAAAAGAATGAGATGTTCGGAGGTAGCTCGTACCTCCGCACATCACGAAACTTTTTTTGGTGGTGTGCAGCCGGGCCATCGTCTGTCCCTCACCGCAAGTCTTTACCATCCGCGTGGGTACCAATTAAATATGAGGGCACCAAAATTAGTGCTGGGGTAAAATGTGGGCTTGTAATTTGCCAAATGTGGATACACACATGTATTATGGAAATATGTGTATGTGTGTATTTAGCTGCAATGTTAGTTTAAATAGCGCTATTCCTCTCCTTGCAAGCACCCACTCACTCTTGTGGCACATTAGAACTTACTAATTCCACGGGACACTATATCGTGAGGGGGACATAGCGCCCACTCACTCTGTGGCGCCCTTACCATCACCGCCTCTTCCCCTCGCTTGATGATTATGTGGGCACTTAATTGAATATGTGGGCACTTAATTGAATATGTGGGCACTTAATTGAATATGTGGGCACTTAATTGAATATGTGGGCAGATAATTGAATATGTGGGCACATAATTGAATATGCCGGTACTGCAAAACTGTGGCTAGAATATGTGGGCGTGAATATTTGCCAAATGTGGGCAGCCACGCGAAAGATGGTAAAGACGGTAATGTCTCCTCGGATGAATGCCTTCGAGAGTGTCCGAGAATTGAGTCGGATCCTTCCCAACAAGTCATTGGGAGAACTCAGTATGAATTCTACATACGTGATCTCTGCGAATGAATTTCTGTAGTAAGCTATTGCCCGAACCTCTCAGGACGGTCATGGGGGCTATCGTACCGTGGAAAAACCTCTCAACCATGACAACACAAACTTCTTGGGCAGCTTTTCCTGTTGAAGTCTTCTGGAAGTCTTGTGTTCGCTGAGCGAGCCATGGTGGTTCGCAAAATATATGTCTCAGGATGACAGAGTTCGCATCTCGTTACGAACTTCCATTACCTTGATCAAAAGACACGAAAGCTGGCAATGGAATGCCGCCGAGTTATGAGGAAATAATCATACCACAGATCTTACTCATAGAAGCTCTCAAAATTCCCCCATTCAATTGCATCTCTCACAATTCGGAAATCGTTCCAGTAACCACTCAGTTGCCTGTCAAAAATGCGATTGACTTATGCCACCACAACCATCACCACAACCATCCCCACAGTGGCCCTCTTTGCCATCACAACTTCTTGTCATGAAGTCACTGCAAGTGTCAACCTTGCCCATGACCACAGCAAGGCCCATTTTCTCAGGGCCGCCCCCAAGAACGATGGAGCGGAATGCTCCTTTGTAAATGCCTTCAAGGTTCATGCCGGGGTGGACACTGGTATTCTCGAATGTAACGTTGAGGAGACCTGCATTGAGGATAACACCTCCACACTGGGTGGCCGTTGCTTCATGTTGGACAAAGAGGAATTTGTGGACATGGAGATTCCCCACACGGCGTCAGACTCCCCGTTTTTGACCATTCCTTGTTCATTTATTAATGGAACGTCCGCGTTCAAGTGTGTTGGACAAGATGCCTGTCTCGGTGTGAATGACTTCGATGCAATTGGGTGTGGCAGCTGTATTGGGATGTTTTCTTGTAAAGAAGTGGCAGGTTTGTGAAGTGTTATTACCATTGTTTAACTATTCCAAATTCCAGGATTAATCATGCCTCATTTCGTTTCCTTCCTGCAGCATCTGTCATTGGAGAGAACTCTTGCAATGGGTTTGGTGCTTGTAATAAACATGAACGTGAGTTTTGATTGAATAAACCCATTGCCATTACTTCCTCTTTCATTAAACAACCTCTACACATTTTTGGTATTCATCAGAATCTGTGGGCCACAACAGCTGGTGAGTGTCAGTGTCCTTCAAATAAGTAAACATTGATGAACATTGTTTAAACCCCATTCCAACTGCCGTTCCCCTATATTAGTCATGGTTATTATGCTTGTGGTAATACTGGCACAACGCGTCAAAACCATGTTGTGGTTGGTGATTGCCTATGGTAAGATGTGTGCTCGTACCATTAGTTGTTTGTTGTATTCACACAAACTTACTTTACATTCTTCCTTCTTTTAGCAATGTGCGTTATTCTTGTTCAAATAACCCCCCAAACAACTTGAATTTTAACAACTGCACCGTGAGTGACAAAGTTGCTCAATGATACTGTCAACATAAAATGCTGTAGTCCTACTGTTTTTGTACTTACCACCGTTGTCGTCTTTGTGGCTTAAGACCTCCTCAAGTGCGCCGACCACTAGCCCGTCTGTCAGTCCATCATTGAGCCCTACCTCTAGTCCCAATGTGCCTCCAAGTGCTTTGCCTTCAGTTTCACCTGCCGCATCTCCCAGCAAGTGGCCCTCTGCTGGTCCCAGCCACTCTCCCTCCAAATCGCCTTCTGTAAATTCAACCTCACCTTGTTTCCCCCGGGCGAGGCAAGTCAAGTTGCAGTCTCTCACGGGTTTGCCTATTCAAGTTTTTGAAGTCCATGCATATTCATTGGGTAACAATGTTGCAGCTGGCAAAGTTGCAACTCAGTCATCAATGTACAATGGGAATAGCAAGCATCTTGCTGGCAATGCAGTTGATGGCAATGAAAATACATTCTCACACACTGCTGTAACGGACAAAGCCTCTTGGTGGGAAGTCGATTTGGGAGGAATGTTTCCCATTGAGTCTGTGAAGATTGTCAACCGTTGGTGCAAAAGCTCAAGTGATCCCGCAGACTGTCTCGGTCGCCTATCACATTCTGCACTTGTACTTTTTGATAACGAAGGAAAGTGGGTTGGTACAACTTTGCTCGGTGAAATGAGTGGTGTGCACGAATTTGAACATGAGTTCACAAGCTCTGCTAAGTACTGTACTGGAGCTTAGTTATTTTTGACTATCTAAAGGAATACATCATGCGTGGGGTAAACAAGAATTGACTTACTGGTATCAAGCTTGATGAACATGTAGATCCTCATGCCCAGACATAGTATTGTTTCTGGAGTAATAATTGCTCTGTAAGTGACTAATTGACTAGGTAATGGGGGGAGTATGAGTGTGATAGCAATAAACATATAATTTTTGAGCGATGAATCATTGTGTTCAAAAATGAGTCCATTTTGTTTGTGGAAAAATGGTGACTACAGTCATTGTTCTAAGTGTGTAAGGTTTGTTATATGGTTTGTTGGGGGATGGTTTGTTAGAAGCCATCTCATGCCCCAACACAGCCAGCAATAATTTTGTTTGTACTCTTTTTCTTGAATCCACAGTTTGTCTCATCTCACTCATCATCAGTTTTGGGCATATATATATCGAATTCAGGTGCAGCATTTACTGCATCAACAAAATCATCGGCTGCTTTGTACGCAGCATCTAGACTCATCCCAGTGATGTGACATTGATCTTTCGTTCTTCCGCCGGACAGAACTTGTATACCGACAGCTACAATGTGTTCAACAAGGATAGGCTCAGAGCATCGGCTGTTGTACTGTGCTTGCTGTAGATATGGAGCAACAATACTGACAAGTTTTTCTTGAGTAGGCTTGTCATCAAGTACTCATTCGAAAAAAGGCCTTCATGCTCCAACTGGTCAACATGATTATCCCAACTCATGCGCTTGTGATCCCATCCGTCGTTGCGAAAGTTAAGAACAGAGCGCTGGAGAAATAAGATGTCTTCCAAATTAGAAATATCATTTGTAGCTTCAATAATGCCGTCGGAAGTAGATTGAGCACCTTTGGTATCAATTGAAGAAGTACGAGTGATATCATCATTGTCGTCTCCATCAGTCTCTGAGTCTCTTGTTGTATCACTTTCAAATTCATCACCACAGGATGATGAGCCAGAGTCAACAGATTGATTGTTGTCTTTGCCAGAGTCGTAGTCCCTCAGCATGAGGTCACTACACTTCTCATTGTCACTACTCTCGCTACTGCTCCCTGAATTGAGTAATGATGGTGAAGATGAGTCTTGGGCATTCTTGTCCCCTTTGTGAGGATAAGCAGTCACAGCAGCTCTCATTTTGCATTGGAGATGACAAATGCAAGATCTCCGCTTCCTGCTAGTCATGTCGACGCGTCTTGCTTTACAAGCTAAGTTCGGATCACCACATCGCACTGTGTGTATTGTGAGCAATCCTGAGGTTTGGTTGCGCTTTGTTAGCAAACAAGAGTCCAAGCGATGACATCAGCACAAGGACGTGCCAGGGCGATGATAAAATAATGCAATGAGAATTATTCAAGGAGATCGTGCGTGCGATTATGATAAATGAGCCTTCATTTCTCGTAGAGAGACAGCCCAGAGCGACGTTCGTAAAATTTTTGTGTGGCGACACAAAAGTTTGTGTCGTCACACAAATTTTTGTGTCAGCTCTTTATGCCACTAAACTGGGAAATGTGTGAAAAAAGTTTGTGTAGGGATGTGCACGAATTTCCACTCACATGTGAGGGGCGCTAATAATGCCTCTAAGTGTCCAGATATCCAAATATTTGGAACGGCTAAATCTGTTCCAAACCTACCGCCCTACCCCTTTTTTGTATAAATCCAGGTTAGGTGGAAAAAAGGAAGGGTGTCCGGACACCCGGCTTTGTTTGTCTATTATGGAAAAATAAACATTTTGACCGAAAAAATACTACGTGGAAGCAGGTGGAAGCGCATGAACAGCTCATTTCTCCCAAATTCTTTATTGAACCCATAAGGCCGATGACTCTGCCTGCTTGGACCCCACTCCTCATCCTGGCGGCTGCCAACCTGGCTGTCCAGATTATCAGAATAATATCCTCATCCACATCATTGAGAGGATCTTGCCTAATGGGAATGAAGGTTGGTGATTGGTTGCTCGGACATGTCAACAAGAGTTGGGTGAGGAAATTTTGTGATTGGAAAACGTTGAGCCATCGATGTTGATATACCTTCTTCTCAAGAATTTACAGTATTTCATCAGAGAGTATCTTGAAAATCGAAATTTAGATCAATTTGGTCTAAAATTAATTACATTAGCCATTTTAAAAAAACTGTCCCAATTCTGTTCTAAGTTCGGAATTTGGGTCTGAATATGTGGACGTTTAGACACTTAGAACAATTACGGTAGTCACCCAGTAAGTTCCTTAAATACACAATTATCACATATTGTCTGCACTGTTGTCTGACACATTTCATTGGAATAGAATGAGAAGTTGCTGAGAAGGGGCATACTATTGTTTGACAAAAACACACATCAATGTCAGTTGTCAAGGAGTCACATGCTATGCCCTTGCTGTGTTAGTTTTCAATCTCACATTATTTGTTTCTCACACAATCAACCTCATGACAGGGCACAGAATGAAAAAATGTCACATTTTATAAGTCTGGCAAAGCATCACCTCTAGTAATTGGGCTTCCTTGATGCAATGTATTCAAATTCCCCCAAAGACTTGAGTATTTCATTGGGCTGACATCCAAAATTGCTTTTGGAGACTATGTAAACATCCTATAGAATTGAAGATGAGCGCTTTCATGAGCGCTCCTACACTGAAAACGAGGTGTTAGCAAGATTGTCAGTGACAAATTATCTCTTGCTAATAAATCGTACGTAGGAGTTAAACTGAGCCATTTTTCTTGCAAGTTCATGAAAAATCATAATTGTTAGATGAATTGTTAGGAAGTTTGAGACTTCTGTGCTTTCAAGTGTTTCCCCCACTTGCTAACAGTCTAACTAACAACATCCATGTTTGCTAACGCTTTAGCTAACACAGTTGATTGAGATCGACTTTCACTGCAAACAAAAAACACCGGTAACCTCCCCGTACACTCGCAAAATGTCAGAGTGTACGGGGAGGCTACCGGAATTTCAAGAGTGTACGGGTGGGTTACCGGTTTTTTTATACATTACTTAAGCCGCATTTTCGTTTATCACGCTAAGCTTTGAAGCAAAAAATATCTTTGGAGTGGTTGTTTGTTTCATGACTCACATTTTGCGAATCACGAGTTGTAAACTGCAAGATCACCTGTTGGGTCTAGTTTTGGTTTCAATTCTATGCTTGATCTATGATTTCATTTGGTGAGTGCGTTTTGGGCCTATTCATATTATCAAAATATGGTACTACCAGAAGTGACTGCGCCAAAAAATAAGAACACAACATAAGAATAATAAGTGGGGCTGAAAATTGGCGTAGTGTGTCTACGTGTTTGTTACTTATTCCTTTGTATCACTCCACCTAATTTTTGTGTGGCATATTCGTGTGATAATACAGTTTAGTATATCTACGTATGGTACCATACTACAACAATGGTGCTTGACTCAGACACAACTGTAGCAGTGCGCCCTCTCACTGCTTTCACATCACACATGTGTATTTTTTTCAATTACATCACTGATACCTCACCGGCCCATCATGGGAACGGCCGAAACTCAGTCCACAGACTGAGTTATCCCTCCCACCTTGCACTGCCGTGTTGCCAACAACAATTGGCAGCGGCCGGTATATTTTGGGGGTGAGTAATCAAGATGTTGTCTTGTTCTACAATATTATACTCACCACATGGCAATTTTTTTTTCAATTAAATAGTTGCAGGCCTACCGGCGAAATCGTCGAAACTCAGTCCACAGACAGAATTAGGCATTCTGCCTTGGACCGCCATGTTGCCAACAACAATTGGCAGCGGCCGGTATATTTTGGGGGTAAGATATTTAAAACTCTTCATGTTCTAGACCAGCATACTCACCACACGTCCATTTTTTTCCAATTAAATAGTTACAGGTCTACCGGCAAAATCGCCGAAACTCAGTCCACAGACTGAGTTAGGCATTCCGCCTTGGACCGCCGTGTTGCCAAGAACAATTGGCAGCGGCCGGTATATTTTGGGGGTGAGTTTTCATGAACTCATCTTTTTTCACACTATTGTACTCAACACATGTTAATTTTTTTCAATTAATTAGTTACAGGTCTACTGGCAAAATCGCCGAAACTCGGTCCACAGACTGAGTTAGGCATTCCGCCTTGGACCGCCGTGTTGCCAAGAACGATTGGCAGCGGCCGGTATATTTTGGGGGTGAGTTTTCATGAACTCATCTTTTTTCACCCAATTATATACTCAACACATGTTAATTTTTTTCCAATTAATTAGTTACAGGTCTACAGGCGAAATCGCCGAAACTCCATCCACAGACTGAGTTTGGCATTTCGCCTTGCACCGCAGTGTTGCCAACAATGTTCGGCAGAGGCACGTAAATTTTTATGGTGAGTTATCAAAGTCAAACTATATTACGATTGTTTTCATTTCAACTTAGTTTCAATTAAATAATTAATTTTCTTCTACCTTGGTGATAATATTGTCCACGGTATCGTTTTTCATCTTGGAGCAGCTTGGGGCTGAAATTTTGGCACCTGTGTCCTTTTGGTGGGCGATGAGTTGGGCGGGCCCCTAAAATATATGTAGTATGTTTAATTATATCAGTGGAGATAAATTACACATAATCCATTATTGTAGTCCAACAGTAGGTAGCCCTCCCCGTAACCCTCCTGTAACGTTCCGGTAGCCCTCCTGTATGCTCCGCTAACCCTCCGGTACTCTCCGGTAGCCTTCCCGTAACCTTCCGGTTACCCTCCTGTAACCTTCCGGTTACCCTCCCGTACACTTCCGGTATGCCACCGGTAAACATTTTTTAGCTACTAAGTAATGCTGTTATAACCACTAATTAGATTGATATCAATTCTAAGACTTACTGAGAAGTCTGTTTTCCCGTAAAAAAGTACCAATTCCTATCGTACGTAGAAATAAATCCGAAAGCTCCTCTTGGTCTCAAATTTCCGGTAACCTCCCGGTAGACTCCGGTAACCCTCCCGGACACTAGTTTACCGGAGGGTTACAGAAGTGTACCGGGAGGTTACCGGAAGATACCATTCCGGGGGCTCCGGTACCCTCCCCGTACACTCGAGTGTACGGGGAGGTTACCTGTGTTTTTCGTTTGCAGTGTTGCTTGACTCCAAATTCTTTACTACCAGGCATGGGCGTTCTGGTAGGAGAAGCGCAAGATAGTATTCCTTTTCCTCTACCCATACAAAATCGATTTTGATGACAAATCGCGTTTTAAAATGAGCTTCCTCTGTTCCAAAAATAATATCATTTTTACACATAAATTACTTTTTATTGGACTATATTTAAGCCCCAAAACACACTCATCCAGTGATTACAGCAAAACATCTGAGCATAACAAATACGTAGATGTTGATAATCGGGTGATTACTAAATTATGACTGGTTTATGCTAGTCCATTCTGTATAGTAATCAGGTAGACAGGTAAAGTTCTAAGTCTGTACCGCTGTGTAAGTAATGAGGTACACAGGTAAAGTATGTGCCCGTGTGTATACATAGCACCTCCTTGCAGCGGTATGGTGTAGACCATATCTGTGTTGGGTTATGTGGCCCTAGCAGCAGGCCTGCTGAATGGGGGGACACAGTAATTTGTTGTGTGGAACACAGGGTGCTGTTAGTTTCAAATGTGGTAGTGGTGGTTGATCAGCTGTTAAGAAGAGGGGCCGTACTGCTTGGTGATGGATAGTAGGGTTATGCTTAGTGACATAGTCTGCTAAGTTGGTGGCACCAGTGCACCAGTATGGCCGGAAGTGTTTTTGGTTAATGCAATAGCACAACCAGTGATATTGCATGTCCATGGCTTTAGTGCGCTTCGGTTGGATGGTGTTGTCTACAATGCCAAGGGCGGTAGAGTTGTCGACTTGGATGGGAGTGGGTGGTTGAGGTTGAGGGTGGCCCATTTCAATGAGGGGGTGTCGCAAGGGAATGACTTCGCATGTGTTGATGTATAGCACACCGAGTTTGACCTCAGCAGCGGAGGACATAACGGCTTTGATGATCTGCGCAATGGTTAGGACAGCCCCATTGTTGTTGGGGTAATGGTTGTTTCCGGAAAGAAAGAAATGCCCACCGGCACGACTGCGTGCGTTTGTTTCTGAGAGACAAGAAGCATCACTGTGGGCGGCTAAAATCATTTCACTTGCTCTATACGTGACGGCAGCATTGGGGTGTGATAGGGCATAGTCTAAAAATTGGTAGACCCAGTCCAGTGTGGTCGTCGTAGGGTTGGCCTGTTGTGTTGCAAGTGAGCCAAGGGCCGTAAGCATAGTGCAGTCAACTGCCCGGGTGTAATACAGGAAAACTCCAATGACTTCCTGTACAAATGTTTTTTGGTGCTTTCCCAGTGCTGGTGCAGTGTCCGCAGTGGTGCACAATTGTTGCTTGCTGCCGTAGGTGCAAGGCGCACTGGGATAAGGTTGATGTTGCGGTTTGGTAGGCTTAGGGTGATGGAAGCGCTGTCCAGCTTTTTCGCCGTAGCCAGGCATGGAGAGGCGGACAAGACGGTTGCGGTAGTCCCAATGCAGGGTAAGCCCAATGTAGCATCGTCCCTCCCAATCCTGGGAGATTTCATAGTGCCCTTTAAGTGTGTTGATGAGTTGATCGGCGTGTGCTTTGCCAACATATTTCACACCAAAGTCATCAACACAGAGGTCAAAGTAGATGGGCATCGCCAATCATGTGTCCTGAAACCGGGGTTGAATTTGCTTTGGTGGTAGCCATTGGCTTGGAGGCGTTGTTCGAGGAGTTGCTGTGCAATGATTCCGGCTTGTGGGAGTCCATACATACCTTTTTGAATGCACACAAAGACATATCCATCATGCACAATGTCACGGAGATGGTAGAGTTCAATGATGTTGGAGGGTATGTTGGACAGTTTGAGTCGCATGTATTCTGGACGTTCCATGGTACTGTTGAGATAAAAATCTTTGATGTCGATAGTCATGAACTTGGCCTTTACTGTAGAGATGACACTGTTGAGGAGAATTTTGACAGTGATCATGTCGACTGTGGGTGTGCCACAGTCGCCTGGGAAGTTAATGCGATTACCGCTGACTGTTAGGCGAATGCGATACAGATCGTCTTTTTGGGGGCGAAAGTTAGCCACAAGACGTCCATACGTTACGTCTTTCCATCGGTCTTGTGGTACGAGTGTTTGTTGGATGCAAACAATGGTGACTGTGCCTTTGACGATGCCGGGCAAACCTTGCGCGAGTCGGCCGAGTTCCTTTCCATATGAGTTCTTCCAGGTGTCACGGTATTTGGGGTCAGCGACAAGGTGGCGGTACTCCATTAACTCACCAGTCTTGTCATTGAGGACTGCGTGGAGCATGTCGGTTGGATAATGCCGTTGCATGGCTTGGGCGGCAGTGATCCCAATGTGATGCGTGGCCAAGACGTGTAGCATGGTCTTGTGCATGAGGGCACAGGTTCGGCTACAAGTGTTGAGAGCTGGTGGTGTTGTTGTGGGTTGTGGGCGGCGTGTTGGCACCCTTGGAAGTGGCGCATATGCGCAGGAGGTTGAGTTGTCGTTCCAGTGGAATGAATTGGCACCAGAGGGGTGAGTGGAAATTTGTCCACTGTGCTGCTGAGGACAGCAATGAAATGGTCTTTCCATGTTTATATGGCCTCTTTGGAAACGTATCGGCGGTGGTCATCAGGTGGCACCAGTTGGTACGTCATGCCTGAATCAAGGATGGCTTGCTTGTATGCTGTGGATGCTTTGTTGTCAAGGACTTGGCGCCTGGGTGAGAGTCCACATGATTGCATACAGGGGAGAGCTCTGGTGCATGCTAGGATGAGTTCACCCTCTGTCCTGTTCTTTGTTGGCTCAATACAAATCGAGTTGCTGTCGGTGTGGTAGAGGATCATCTGGTACCTGTTGCCTCTGCCGGATGCATGGGGAAACTTACCGGTTTGGTTGGTGTAGACTGTGTCGCAGGTGTCATAGGTCTTGATGTATATGTCCTTGTTAGGGAGTGAGGGGACAGTGAGGGAGGGTGTGTTCGATGTAGCTCAAAGAATTGTCTTAGTGGATTGCACACCTTGGCGCTGGCTACGCATGTGCCCCTGCTGAGTTTCTTCCGACTGAGGAAAGTGCTTGTGTATGTTGGCAATACTAACGAGGGGCCAAGTGTTGCAGTTCCCGCACCGAATTGCTGCCATCCATGTTGTTTTGGTGGGAAAACCTGCTGCAGCATGAAGATACCGTATAGTTTGTTCAATGCTGGGAAGCTCATAGACATTGAGGATGGTATGCTGCTCCCATGCACTTGAAGATGTAAGGAGGTTGCTGACTTCTTCTGTGGATGGCACGACGTATTTTGTGTTGAGTGATTTTGTACCACAGGGGGAGTCAAGGATGAGGGTATTGTCATTGACGTTGCGGGTGATTTGGCATAGGGGTGGTGTCGCCAGGCTGTGCTGTTTTTGTCACGTTGGTGAGGGGGGAGATTGAAACAAACTCTTTTTCGGGGCAAGCAAGTGGAGACCAATAGTTTACTGAACATACATAGGGGTGTGGCATACTACTATTACATTTGTTTGCTTTAACCAAATTGTTAAGCAAACTGTCATTAAGAAAACTCGGTCTCCACTGGATCCTCTTTCTTGGGTTTGTACCAAGCTAGGCCTTTGTCCTTGTTTTTGTCCAGGGCAAAACACTCCTCATCATCATGGTAGATGCCATCCTTCTTGCATGAGTTGCAGAAACGCGGGTTATGGCGGCCTTCAGTAGGGGGCGGGCCGTTGGATCTGTTGCACTGCTGACGAGGTGCAGTGGGAGGTGAAAGGGGTGCTTGGTCTGTTTGGGAAAAGAGAGTCATGAACTTGGTTTGTTGGTCCATGGTCCAGTATGGCTTTCTGTTGGGCTTTGAGTTTGTGGAGAAGGGTGTTGTTGTCCAATGTGATGATGGCGGCGTGTTCAGTGGCATTCTCCAATGCTCCTTCCAAGCTGTTGGTGTACTTGAGGAGTAAGTGGTGGTCAGCAGTTGATAAGGTGGAGTTGATGTTGTGCAGAACATGTGGTGGATTGTTGCATACGCTGCTGCCACTGTCAAAAACTGCTGGCACTCTCAAAATCTCCTGAACGAGCTTCACGTTAGGCATTAAACTTCTCCTTGCTCTTGTAGATGGTGTCGAAGTGTGATTTAGACTCATCCCAGGTTTTGTAGGCGGATGGCTTGTTTTCCCATGCTTGCATTTCCTTGTCATCAAACATTTTGGAGGTATACATGCTCTCGACGTAATGCTGGATCTTCATGGCAATGTCCCGACAGAGCTTTTGTTGCTTGTCGAGCTAACGGGAAAACTTCGTGATGTGGATTGTGAAGTCCCATTGGACGTGAAAGGCTTGGGTGGCTTGATTTTTCTCGAGGGTCGTGACAATGCACCACTTGGTGCGGAGATGCTGGACGATTGTCTTGATTGTCTGGCTGCTGTAGCCCACGTAGTCATCTTTGAATTCCTCGATGTACGTGGGATTGATGGCTTCTTGCACAATTTTGTCAACGATGAGCACATCAACGGCTTCTTCTTTCCAAAACTCTTGCCCGTGAGGTTGTGCAAGCCGGTGATCAACGCTCGATTTGTAAGTGTGGTGGTGTTTGTGAGGCCCGTTGTGACAATCGGAGGCATTGGGAGGCGGTCAATGGCAATGTCCTGGTTGCTCGTGACTGTGCAATACTTGGCGTCGGTGCACATGAGTGCAAGATGGCCGTGACATCCACTCGAGCTTGTTGTTTTGACAGCTGCTGCAATTTTCGCGATTTGTTGCCGGAGATGGTTACGGTGGAGGCCGTTGGTTTACCAACGATCTTGTTGAGAGCGGCAGTGGTGTTACGATGGCTCCTACGGCCTCATAGACAGTGGCTTTGTTTGCCGTTGGTGAGGACATGGTGTTGGCTTGGTTTTGGCACCTGTTACTTTGGGTGAATTGCAGGTGGTTGGCTTGTTTTGGCACCTGTTACCTTGGGTGAATTGCAGGTGTTGCTCAGTGCAAAAATTTAGTAATCACTGTTGAGCATAGCAAATAAGTAGATGTTGATAATCTGGTGATTACTAAATTATGACTGGTTTATGCTAGTCCATTCCGTATAGTAATCAGGTAGACAGGTAAAGTTCTAAGTCTGTACCGCTGTGTAAGTAATGAGGTACACAGGTAAAGTATGTGTCCGTGTGTATACATAGCAAAACATACTCATTCCCTCATCCCTCTCACATATCCCCTACAATTATCATTTTCTCACAGAAAGCACAACCCTTGATGTGCTCTGACCACTGTTGATGTTCAATATATCTTTGGTACACCACCAAATATCAGCTCATAGCTGCAGATTCACTGCAATCGAGGTGTTAGCAAGATTGTTAGTGACAAATTATCTCTTGCTAACAAATCATATGTAGGAGCTGAGTCTTTTTTTCTTGCAAGTTAGTGAAAAATCATTGTTGTTAGAAAAATTGTTAGTAAGTTTGAGACCTAAGTGCTCTTCACCATTTTTACCTGCTTGCTAACAGTCTAACTTTTTGCTAACGTTTGAGCTAACAGAGTGGATCAAGATCGACAATGCTTGACTCAGAAATCCTTACTAACAGAGTCCTTCTCTTGTCAATATGTATCTATAATGCATCAACTTTAGTGCAGAGATCATCACTCTTGTGCGAAAGAAGACGCAACAAGACATAAAGAAGCAAGTATGTATATTACAAAACAAGTCAAAGACATCTTACAATCATAACTTCACTTACCTGACAAAATGTATGATATCAATCCAAAATAATATGTATGAACCAAACATTAAATCTCACACACACCATAACCCTGTTGCTCAAACCCCCCTTCCCCCCTAAACAGACAGCACTGCCACAAATCAATGCTGTTGCTCTGTTCCCCAGGTGCTTGGCTCTGCTCATCTGCTCTCCAGGAGCCCTGGTGCTGCTCTACAGCCTCACTAGCCCTGGTGCTGCTATACAGTCTCACTAGCCCCGGCGCATTGCTCCTTTGCTCCCATTGACTCGCCACTGATCCTCTGATCCCCACAAGCCCTCACGCAGCTCCTTTTCCGCCACACGCAAAACTCAGTGTACATGGAACTTGCTTCTTGATTTTGATGCATTGATGTAATTTTGAAAAAATAATGATGAAGATGGTAGTGTCACGGGAAATGAATACTACCTTTAACATGAATTTGCAAAATAAAACATCTCCTCCAAAACAATATCTAACTGAACAAATGCATTAGAAAATGAAAGGTCTGCTCGCTCTTATAATTATGTAATTATGTTCCTATTATTGTACATATGATAGATAAAATAACCGGTATATAATATTTACACATGTAGGCAGATATCAAACCAGCGATATTGCTTGCTGGTTCGAATCAGCGATAATGCTGCAACGTTCGAACCAGCAAGCAATATCGCTGCATCGTTTGAACCAGCAAGCAATATTGCTGCATTGTTTGAGCCAGTGATATCTGGCAGCTATTGTTGCAGTGCATTGTTTGCAGGGCATTGTGGCATCACATCATTTGCAGCACATAGTTTGCAGGGGCCTCTATCAGCCCATCCTTTGCAGGGGCCACTATCACACATCGTTTGTAGGGGTCACTATCATTGCATCGTTTGCAGGGGCCACGTCTGCTACAAGGCTGACTTCAATTTTGCTGACACAGGAAGTCCCTGAGAACTCATGAAAGATCACACACTTCCTGCCAGTCTTTTTTGGTTGTGCATCCAAGGTCTGGAGAGCACCTTGGTTGCAATTTACTATCACGTCAGCAGTTGTATGCCGCACAGCAACGATCTAGAAAGTTTTCAACTGGATCCCAATTTGAGGGCTCTGATGATGTCTACTTTGTTTGCAGCAATAATGCCTGTGGAGGTAAACAAAAGTTTACATGTGCAGTCCAGTTCTGCAAGTGTGTACTTTCAGCCAAGGTACCGGAACCTGTGTATAGATCAAGTCCGTGGGTCCAAGCTGTTTTGCCTTTCATTGGTGCAGCTCCACCCCACTCAGATATATCCAGACCAAACTGTCTGTCATGCGTGATTTCAGCTTCTCTTGACCAGAACTTGTCATCTGAGTTTAGAAACATTCCTACTATTGTGCAACCACCAAGAAAGTTGATCAAGAATCATCAGGGGGGCATTAGTAAGCCTAAACACCAAAAGACCTGTGCGGTTGCACCAGGTGATGTCATGACATATCTTGGTGGGTATGGTACCAAAAAGCTATTTCCACCAAACTACAACAAACTTTCATTGAAACTCAAGAGAAAGAAGTCTGTTGGTAGCTGGTCTGAGTTTGAGGGAGCCGTCTACATCCCAATGTACAGGCTGCTCATCACGAGTTATTCAAGTAACAATCACCTATACATGGACTACCATGCCCTAGCAAAATCAAATGTTGGCACTCCTGATGTACCTCACATGGTTTTAGGATGTGACAATGCCATTTGTCTCCAAGAATATTTTAATCAAAATGGGATTAGAATACCATATCTCTCCAATGATATGTTCATCCCCCTTAAAGTTGAAAATGTACCCATGCCAGAGGAAGCCTCCCGCACACGAAGCTGGGATACTGAATATGTTCTCGATCAGCAGCAGTATGCTATTACAAACAGCAAATCCTGTACTGGGTGGCAGAATGTTCCACTAGAAGAACTAATTGAGTGCAAAGTTTTATCATGGCGCAAGCTAAGACGCTTATGTGAGCGTATCACTGTTGTGGGAGATTTCTCCCAAGAAGAAGACCATCCACTAAGATTGTCTGGGGGTAAGCTCTTATGTGGCAGGCTCCATAGTATGCTACAATCTTCCATTCCAGATGAAATGGTTGAAAAATTATATCACAGTATTCTACCTCTCTGTGGAAAGGATGGATACGAATTGAAAAGGACAGGAAGAGCTTGTGGGCTAACTAGTTCTGAGACAACTAAGGATCTGATCTGTGTTTTACGACGCAACAACACATTGCTGCCCAACAAGGCAGGGGCTTGCTTGATCCTACAAGATTCTAAATATTATTGGATCTTCTATTCCAAGCACAATATAAAATAGGAATCAAATCCAATAGCACACTTCAAGTACACGCCACCCAAAATTGGTGATTCAGTCAGACTTGAAGGTTCAATGATTGATTCTTTTCCAATTATTGGAGAGTTCTGTTATTGCAAAATGATGGTAGCTTTGATTTATGATCAAATGAACAAACAATACCTTGATGTCACGCATTACCCAGTTGCCTCTGATCCCCTGAAATCAGAACTCAAGTCCATGAAGTATGCTAGAGGTGTATATTCAATAAGTGGATCATATTCAGCATTTTGTAGATCCTTTCTTTCTTGCAGTTCAATGACATTGCTAACATGGCCAGTTGGGGAACACAACGACCATATTCATAGAAATAAAGAGGAGTTTGAAAACAAATTCTTATTAGTCCTCCCATCAATAAAAGACTCAGTTGGTAGGGGCGGGATATTCCTTGGTAACCAATATGTCTTTGGATTTTTGGATTGGACGTACTTCTCCAAGACAGTTACAACATTTTATGTGAATCATGCTAATGATATGGGCATTGGTCCTCCCCAAACATTAAACTCTCAAACCCACTTAAAAGATTATCTTTGAAAATGTTTGTTCTGCTGGAAGACAATGGGCAAGGCAGTTTAATCTCATGTAGGAATGTCATTTGTGTTATGTGAGGGGTCAAGGAATAGAAGAGGTAAAACCTGTAGAAAGTTAATGTTAAACCTGGTTACACTGTTCAATGGAAAGAAACCTGGACACAGGCAGGTACACTTTCAAAATGACACATTTAGAATAACAAAGAACAACTGGATAATTTTTCAAGCATGAATCTTCAGTAATTAATTAATTTATGTTACATGAGAATATTCATACACAGAACAAAATCTAAAAAAACAAATTAGAGACAGAGTGTTGTTATACAAAAGAACAGAAAATGTCACAAATCATAAAAATAGATGAATGAGAACACCAAAGAAGTCGCAAAGACAAAGTTGCATGACAGAGTCAAGCAATGCTCGAAAAAAAACACCAAAACAGCTGCACTAGCGAATTGCTAGTGAAGCTGTAATCCAAAGACTAAATCCAACGATACATCACCACAGTTCATGTCCTATGTCATTTGTGAGGTACATCTTTGAGAAATTCATTGCCACATTACATTGCATGTGGTTCGTTGCTGTTTCAGTCTCATGGCTCAACACCATCATTGACTCTAACAGGCACCACATGGTGGCTGCTGCTGCAAAGTTGCAATGATTCATCATTGTGGCCTGCCCTGGATGGCTTAGCTGCCTTCTCCATGGCCATTGGCTATTACCACCGTACATTGAATGTGGTTCATTGCCGCCATTGGCTAATTGCCACCGTACATTGCATATGTGGTTCATTGCTATTTCAGTCTCATGGCTCAACACCATCATTTACAGTGACAGGCTCAACATGGTTGCTGCTGCTGTGGGGTTGCAAACAAGCACCACGTGGTTGTTGCTGCTGCAAGGTTGCAATGATTCATCATTGTGGCCTGCCCTGGCTGGGCTTGCCACTGTACGTTGCATGTGGTTCCTTGCTATTTCAGTCTCATGGCTCAACACCATCATTGACGCTAAGAGGCACCATATGGCTGCTGCTGCTGCAAGGTTGCAATGCATCATCATTTTGCCCTGCCCTGACTGGCTCAGCTGCCTTCTCCATTGCCATTGGCTAATTGCCACCGTACATTGCATGTGGTTCATTGCTATTTCAGTCTCATGGCTCAACACCATCATTTACACTGACAGGCTCAACATGGTTGCTGCTGCTGTGGGGTTGCAATACTTCATCATTGTGCCCTGCCGTGGCAGGCTCAGCTGCCTTCTATATTACCATTGGCATTATTACCACTGTATGTTTCATGTGGTTCCTTGCTGTTTCAGTCTCATTGCTCAACACCATCATTTAGACTGAGAGGCTTCATGTGGTTGCTGCTGCTGTGGGGTTGCAATGCATCATCATTGTGCCCTGCCCTGGCTGCGGCTGAGCTGCCTTCTCCATTGCCATTGGCTTATTGCCAATGTACGTTGCATGCGGTTTGTTGTTTTTTCAGTCTGATCGCACAATGATATCATTGATGCTAACAGGCACCGTGTGGTTGCCGCTGCTGCGAAGTTGCAATGCTTCAGCATTGTGCCCTGCCCTGGCTGCGGCTGAGCTGCCTTCCCCATTGCCATTTGGCTTATTGTCACCGTACGTTGCATGTGGTTCCTTGCTGTTTCTGTCTGATGGCACAACACTATCGTTAACGGTAACAGGCACCACATGGCTGCTGCTGTTGCCAGTGTCACATGGCTCAATGCCCTCATTGACACTAACAGGCACATACTGATGTCACTCTTACGCTCCTTTGCCTGTCTGCTGCTGCTGCCCTTGTTGCTTACGACAACACCCATCCCAATCTCTCCAATTATTCAAACATACTCCAATAACATGGTTGTAAGATAGTCCATTTTTTCATATCCAAGGGTGAACGTGAGCCAATTGCTCTTGAAAAGAGTTTTGCTGTGGCTGCTTTTGTGGTGTGATAAATGGATTGTGGTGGAGTGTGGCATCCAACCAAGCTACAAAGACAAAGTTCTGTAGCGGAGTGTGCAGCTTTGAAGAGAAAAATATCCCCCCTGTACGTTTTAATGACAATGCCTGAGTGATCAGGGCCAGAGATTGCGTTGGGAAGGATCGGGACATCCAACCAAGTCATTTGTCTTACAAAACAAACACAGACACTGCTCCACTTGCAAAATGACAGCACCTCTCTCCAAGACAACAAAGCCAAGGTGTCATCATGCGTTACCGGTGAAAGCAAACATCTTACTACCAAACATGCCCAAACAGTTTACCTGAGAAACAAACAAGGGCAAAATGTTTACCTTGGAGGCAACAGAAAAAATCTATTCTCAGAGGTATTTGTTAAGCCCAACAGCAAAATGCTTACCTTGGAGGCAAGAGCAAAATGGGTACGACCAGCAACGGAGGCAGCCGAAAAAAATCTTACCTTGGAGACAACAGCAAAAAGTTTACCTTGAAGGCAACAACATAAAGCTTACGCCAATGGCAAAAACAAATGCTTACCATCAGAGGCAAGAACAAAGAGCTTACCAAGAGGAGCAAGAAAAAAAGCTTACCTAAGTGGTACAAGCAAAAAACTTACCTTAGTAGTGATACTGAAAAGCTTACCTCGGATGGAATAGTGAACAGCTTGCTTTGGAGACAAGAGCAAAAAGTTTACATCAAAGAAGATTACTACAGAGATAAGAGTGAAAATTTAACCTTGGAGGCAAAGAGCAAAATGCTTACCTAGGAGCAAGTGCAAAAAGCTTTTCTCAGAGGCAAAAGCAAAAAGCATACCTTGGAGGCAAGAGCAAAAGCTTACGTGAGAGGCAAGAGCAAAAAGCATAAACCAGATGCCCGAGCCAAAAGCTTACGCCAGATGCCAGAGCAGAAACCCAAGGCGAAAGAGAAAAATGCTTAGATCAGACAAAAGAACAAGATGCAAGAGCGATTCACCTTGGAAGCAAGAGCAAACAAGCTTGAGCAAAAGGGAAAGGATTGAGAAAGAAGGAATAGCTTGTCAAGGGCTAACAGCTTGGTCAAGGGCAAAAAGCTTACCCTGGAGGCAAGAGCAAAATGGAAGCATCGACAAAATCTCACCTTGAAGCAATAGGGAAAATCTTACCTCAGAACAAGAGCTACCCCAAACCTATTGTAATTGGAATGAAAAAGATACAAATGTATATCAATGACAGCAAAAATGTTATCACATTACAATCAAAAAATGCTGGCAAAAATGCCGCTGTGATGCAAGCAAAATTGTCATTCAAAAACAAAATTACTCACAGCAATGCAAGCCTTCAAAAACCTTGCAGCAGAAACTCGCAGCAGAGCCTGCAGAAGAACTCACTGCGGTGCCTGCAAAAGAACTCAACAGCAAAGACCTCAAAAAAACTCAAAGCGGAGCTTGCAAAAAACTTCAGCAGAGCCCTATCAAAAAACTTGGAGCAAAGCCTGCAAGAGTCTGCAAAGAACTCACAACAGAGCCTGCAAAGAACTCACAACAGAGCCTGCAAAAAACTCACAGTGGAGCCTGAAAAGAGCTCACAGCAGAGCCTTCAAAAACCTGACAGCGGAGCCTGCAAAAAACTTGCAGCGGAGCCTGCAAAAACATCGCAGCAGAGTCTGTGAAAAACTTGCTGTGGAGTCTGCAAAGAACTCACAGCAGAGCCTTCAAAGAACTCACAGTAAAGCCAGCAAAAAACTCACAGTAAAGCCAGCAAAAAACTCACAGTGGAGCCTGTGAAAAACTTGCAGCAGAGCCTGTGAAAAACTTCCAGCAGAGCCTGCAAAAAACTTGCAGCAGAGCCTGTGAAAAACTTGCAGCAGAGCCTGCAAAAAACTCACAGGAGAAACTTGCAGTGGATCATGTGAAATACTCTTAGCAGATTGCAGCTGAGCCTGTTAAATACTTGCAGCGGAGCCTTTCTTAACTCCCCAAGTATAGCCAGAACACCAGCTTCTGCAGAGGCTGCAAGTACATCAACGGTGACAGACGCTGCGGGGGCTGCGGATTTGAATCGAGTTCCCATTTCATTAGGCATAGTTGGAGCAGCAGAGTCTGCAGCACGACTCTCCGAACCACACACAGTTAATGCTCCTCCTTCAACAACTATGAGCTCCCCCCTCCTCCACCATCAGTTCCTATCCTCCCAAGTATGGCCAAAGCACAAGAATCCTCTGGTGCCCAACCATCTGCTGTTCTTCCTCCTGCCACATCATCATCGTTGTCAACGGTCTCATCAACAACCACTGGACCGTCTTTTGATGCTGACAACAAGAATTGTGAACTCCCAAGAGACAAATCCGATTTGGAGCCAGAGAGTGATCAAGGCGACGATCCTGATCCTAGAGAACAAGAAAATGACCAAGGGGCTGAACCTAATCCTAGAGAACCAAAATACAAAATCGGAACGTTTGTCAAGAGGGAAGTGGACAACATAGAGTGTACTGGGTTCATACATGGCTATGTGCTGGACAACGAGTCGTTCGTGTACCATGTTCACCTAAACGAACCTGACACTGATGAACCTATCACCAAAGACGACACTTGGATTTTTTTTCAGATTGTTGGGTAGTGGAGAAGTACTTGGCTGTTTTTGTCAGGGTGGGCAAAACTGATCATCCTGCATCCATTGATTCCATGGTCAGGCTTACTGATGAATTAGTCGTTACAAGTTCTGCTCGAATCAAGTGGAGCATCAACAACCAAAACAGTGTGGCGGATCTATCGACTGTTAAACCAATGCACTCCAGTCATAGGGAAAGGCAAAAGTGAAAAAAAAAGAAATAAAAAACTAGCCAATGCAGAAGACATCACCCCTGGTATTCGAAGTACCCCAGCAACCACCCCTGGGGAAGTTCAAGATTCATACTGTCCCAGGAAATTGCTAGTTGGGCTATCTTACCATTGCTGTCACTACATCAATTGCAACTCCAGCAATTCGAAACAGAAGACTGCAAAATTGGATAAAAAATCTAGTCAAACACCAGAGAACATCGTTACTTTTCGTGACAATTACCGATTGTATCAACAGGGGAGATCTCTTTTCCCTCCCAAGTTACCCTACAACAGGAATGGAGATGTACATGGAGAAAGACACCATGGACTCTGTCACCAAGACATGTGATGGGTTGGAGGTGAAACTCTCTGACAAATCTTTGTTTGTGAGGTGTTTATGTCTTATGACACACTCATGCCAGATTGAAGAGCTCCAGCCCAAAAGGACAGAAGATGAGGAAAAGACACCGTCGACTCTGTCATGAAGACATGTGATGGATTGGAAGCGAAACTCTCTGCCCAATCTTTGTTCGCAAGGTGTTTAGGCCTTATGACACACTTGTGCAGGATTGAAGAGCTCCAGCCCAAAAGGACAGAAGATGAGGACCTGAATAAAACCATGGCTGACGTCCCTCTAGTCTTTGGTCCTCTGTGCTCTTTCATGGACAGAGACGATCAAGTCGATCTTGAACTGTCATGTTTGTCCAACATGAGTGTCACGGTTGTTTTGTTCCCAACATCGGGATCCACCCAGTCCCTACTCGTTTCGTTTCACAGCTTTTTGGTTTACGAAAAGACAAGACGGACTACAAGCATACCATCTTTGCAGTTCATGGTCCTTCCATATTGGACAAGACCCACCTTGTCAATCTTCTATCTGCAGGATATTTGGACTTCATTCAAGTTTATGATGTCATGCATGGCTCCATTTCAAGCCTGATGTGGATGACAGGATGGACCTGTCTTGTCAACAGGCAGACACAAGCTTTCCCGATGATGGATCGCTTCGCACTTTCCTTCACAATATTTGTGTGTTAGTGGCCTGTACTGTCCAAGGCCGGGTTGTCAACAAATCACTGAAATCACCTTACTTCAAACCAATGAAAAGCTTCTTGCCGATTATTTGATAAACCGATCCTCGTCAGCCAACCTTAACTGGTTGAACATATTTCTCAAGAGGATAAGGTCTAATATTTTTTCCATGGATAACTTGATTCTCAGTATTAGGGATCCTGAAGGGGATGAGGTGTTTGGCCTTGACATTGGCTCCATGATGGATAATGTATTCAAGTATAAACATCATGAGGAGTGGGCTAGCAGTAATTGCTGCATTGAAACTGTCTGTGCTTTGGCCATGGTCATCTACAAGCAACCCGCATCTGGGAAATACAGTTTTTGGTGTCAGTGCTGTAAATAGAGTGTACATTCTTCTTCTTCTGGTGAATATGAGTCACTCCACGATGCCATGGTTGCAATCCCATACGTCTCAATCACCCATCGGCTAGCAAGGAGACTCCAACTGTATTCATCAGAGCTCTTTACCGTGGACCCGCCTGAACCAGAAGACTACTCTTTTCAAATGGACTTCAGGTTGCATGCAAAGCATCTCATGGGAATGCAGTCTGATACCTCTATTGTGGAGTGTGTTCCTGATTCCTCCAAGTTGGAAAATGTCATAGGGGACGACTCTATGCTTCTCTCTTCTCTGAAAAATGATGTAGGCGATATAGAAGCGTTGGGACAGCCAGGTCGTGGAAGAGCATTGTAAATTTTATATTTGGAACACAGGACGATGATGATGATAATGATGAAACCCCTTCGACTGAACATGGCAAGACAAGGACCCTACGACAAGATCATGATGTTTTGCAGGAAAAATTCGAAAGGGTGATGGATGGGGAAGACGTGGAGACCTTGTTTCCCATCAGTCATAATGAGAAAATTTTACAGCTGCGAGATATTGAAGGCAATGGCAAGGATTGGAAGCCTGAGCTTGATCATGTGGAGGGACTTCTTGGGAGCCAAGCGACTCACGTCACAAAGGTGGACTGGAAGGATCCATCATTTCTTCGTGTTATGCCTCGTGATATTGGGCAACTCCTCGAGGAGGGCGATTGCGTGCACTTGAACAAAATTCTTCAAGATGACCAAAATGAATTCAATTTCTTTCATCAGTTGGGTTTACTGGCTGCATACCTACAAGTTGCACCGGAAGGTAGTGATGATGCACATATCTATAGGCGGGTTCCAAAAATTGCACGTCAATTTGCTTTCGAGTGTTAGAACGGGTGTGAAAATATTTTCACCAAGGAGGGCCGAAAGAGGATAATCAAGGACTCCAATATAAATGTCATGACATCTGAAGTAACTCCTTCACATTATAAGAAACCGCAAGAGATATCTAAATTCCTGAAGGGGGAAGAATTTTATGACATTGTAGGTGATCGTTCTAAAGCAGCAAAACGTGTACAATGGGTTGCAAGTCCAACAGTTAAGGGTATTTTAGAGGAAGATGTTAAGTTTTTTGAGGGAGTTGAACATAACATGGAGGTGGCTCTTCCAGAGAAGGTGAAAAGTAACCTTAACAGTCATTTTGAGTCCCTCAAACAAGAATACGAGGCACCGGACTTTTTCCAGGTAACTGTTCTCCATCCCTACCATTCTTATCTTCGGATACAACGTCATGGGGGTTTCGACAACACCTGTTCGTATGGATTTGCCGACACCCAAGTTGCAATGTCAACCTCCTTCCTGTATGGTACTATTCCCTTCATGAAGGCTATGGAGAGAATGACCAATCCCTGTTTTCAGGACAAGGACTTTGCAAAGGTCATGAAAGGCAAACATGTAGAAGAGGATCCTGATGACTTTCGTGTTGAGTTAGAAGATGTCGGCGGCACAGCCAGCGAGAACTTTGATGCCAGCACTTCTGACCCAATAGCAACAGGGGACAGTGCTGACCCAACTGCAACTGGCAATGGCAGCGACAGGGAGAATGTCGATCCAATAGAGTCTGTAGATAGCTCAGCAAGATCGGGGAGGAAGAGGGTTTTGGTCCCACCTCTGAATGTACCATGAGGGAAAGAACTCAGGGCAATTCCTCCAAGGGCTGCAAAGAAGATGAATTCCTCCTGCAGGATGGCTTAGCTCCTGATTATCATTCCTCTCCACCGGTGGTGCATTATTCCATCAGATTCCCCATACCTGTCACAAGAGAAAAGTTGAACTGTGCATTTGGAAATACAGTGAATCTATTAACATACATCAATCACTTCAATACAGGTTTGAAACAAAAAGTGTTGGATTTACAATCCCAACAATCATATCGCAGCCTGCTAGAAATCCAGACGTGTATCAAGCATTGCGGATATGACATCATGGTTCTTCCACAAATTACATGTTTTACCAGTTTACAGTCATTTGTTACCAAATTGAGTGTCCCCATGTTGGTTTCTCTGGAACTGAAATTTCGAACTTATATGCTCAGGCATGTGATTGGTATTTCTCCCATCACCTCCCCAGAGACTGGTCAGGTCGAGTACCACATCATTGATGGAGCTCATCCTGAGATGAAGGCAATGAAGTTCAGCCAAGAGAATCTTGATTGGTGTTGTGGAGAGAACGTGTCCTTCCCAAAAATTGCGTCCGGCTTTGGTTTTATCCCAGGGAAGAAGAGAGTGTTTGAAATGTTGACTGACAAAGCAGGATACAATGTGGAACCTGGAACGTCACTGTGCTTGATAAAAACCCCAAAGACCAGTAATAGAAGGGGGGGCTGGAAAAATAAAACTGACCGGTGCTACGAAAGGATATTTGGACCAAACAATGTAATCAAGAGAGAGAAGAGTGAATATGTGGAAATTTGGAAGCAACTTATGAAAGAGTACCAAAAGGAAAAACCTGCTTACATGAGACGAAAACAACATCAACATCATAATGGAACCATAACATAATACAACACAATAACATAATACAAAATAACAAAAGACAAAATAAACTACTATGACTGCAACGTTACAACTTGGGAAGGACTGTTTTTTTAGAGTCATATACCCTTTGTTGATCCCTCCATGTTTCCACTCCATTGATCCACTACCATAGTGAACATTTCCAATTACATGTGTGTTTTGACTGTCAAACTGTACGAGCATGCTCCTAATGCCTCCCCCGTCTTCTGCACAATACTCCCACCATCCAGAATTTTGAAACACTCGTAAATCGTCGTCGTCACGTGAGGAAGTCTCTTCTTTAATCGTCATAGAGCCCAAGAACAGTACACGGCGGTTTCCTTGATCTCTATAACGATCAATCAATGTCACGGGAATGTGTCCTATCAACGTGCATTGGGAGTCCCTTACTGGTGCGTGAATTTCGAAATCATCGTGATGAAATCCAAACACATGTAGCCATCGATGAATGAGTCTACATTCACTCTCAAAATTAGTGACAGTGTAGTCATGATCGAAGTAATCAACCTGAAACTCCATTTGCTTAAAATTTTCTTCAATGCTCCCATCGGTGAATCCAATATCAAATCTGAAAATACCACGCGAACGTCTAGGAAGACGATCGACACCAAGAGTGTGCCAGTACTCTTCTGCCCATACCTTACATTGTAATATTCCATCTTTCCACGACATCCATGTGTAGGGTTCAACACGCTCGTTGCTAAAAACCCATGTCAGCAACTTAAGGTATGGCCCGATTTCTCCAGAAAAAATCTTAAGGGTTGGACTTCTATCAATAAAGAGCAGTCGTCTCCATTCTGTGTTGTCCTCATGTCTGCAGGCAGAATCCATAATTTCTAAGCGCCGGAGGTGTCGTCTGTCAACCCCGTAATATTTCTTTGCAATTCTGTGCCATATGGGGTCTGCAGTGTCGGGATCATGGTTGAGTATTTCGTCCCATTGTTTGCAAGTTTGTGAAAGCATATACACTTTCCCCATCGTCGTTGCTGCAAATTCCATAATTCTGATTTGAATGTCTGATTCAACCGTGTTCTGCCAAAACGAATTTATGAAAGATGCATCACTGCACGCCATTGCATTGGAATCCGTTTTCAGACACAATGCATCGCTATTGCTTAACTTGATTCGTTTCCTATGACAAGGCAAGTAATACAGGGTAAGCGGATGGTGTCCAAAGGAAATCAATCTTGTAGAACCGTTTGTGATGAACTCACTGGAACGGCTGCTCTGGTTGATGTCGTTCGTTCCCCCTGGTCTCATCCCTTTAGATCATCAGTCGAAGGCCTTCCTGTGCGCCCTGTGTCACATCCTCCCCGAAGGGATATTCATCTGTCCCAGATGTGTTATCCTTTGTCGTTGGAACTGCGGTTGACACGGTCACATTCTTATAATCCGTCACATTCTTGTTGACATTACGTTCTTCCTCGCAAACGTGTACAGTCCGTCCAGCGTTGCAGCTGGCAGTTCCATTCTCCGACATTGTCCAAATTATAGTGGATGGGGGGAATAGGGCAAGTCGATGGGGGAATGGGCATGGCTGCCATATTTATTTACCTTTAATTCAAAAACATTTAATTTATGACCGCCCACCCTCAATAGAGAGCGTTAAAGGTATCGACACATATTACACGGTTGTCAAAAAGTTTGAGCTAACTTAACATGAAATTACTACTTCAAAGGCTATACTTCCACTATTATAATTCCCATCAACAGACCCAAAAGTTGCTCCTAGTCTTGGAATCCGATCACTCTGACCCTTACCCAAACCAAAAAGGCTAGTTGACAAAATGAATGAGCTTGCTTCTCACAGGTTCCCCTATTCTGCACAATAGTCCCACCATCCAGAATCTTGATACACTAATGATTTCATGTTCATGTCGGGAAGTATTTTCTTTAATTGTCATAGAGCCCAAGCACAATACATGATTTCGGAATCGTCTGTGTCTATAACGATCTATCAGTTTCACAGTAATGTATCCATGCGTCCGACCCTCATCCTCAGCTTCTGGTGCGTGAATTACAAAATCATAATGATGAAATCCAAACACGTGGAGCCATCGATGGATGATTCTACATTCATTCTCAAAATTAGCGACGGTGTAGTCATGATCGATGTAATGCACCAAATTCCATCCCCCAATCCCGAAAAATTTTCTTCAATGTTCGTGTCGTAGAAATCAATATCAAAGCGATCAATGCCACGCTCACGACTATGATAATGACTAACCTCTAGATCGAACCAGTACTCTTCTGCTGATACCTTACACCATATAATTCCTTCTCTCCATGTCATTGAGTTATATGGAACAACTCGATCAGATCTAAAAACCCATGCAAGCAATTTAAGGTATGGCCCCATTTCTCTCGAAAAAATCTTAAGGGATGCACTCCTCTCGATGAAGAGCAGCCGTCTCCATTCTGTGTTGTCCTCATGTCTGCACGCAGAATCCATAATTTCTAAGCGCCGGAGGTGTCGTCTATCGCCCCCATAATATATTTTTGCAATTCTGTGCCATATGGGGTCGGCAGTGTCAGGATCCTGGTTGATTATATCGTCCCATGCTTTGCAAGTCCGTGAAAGTAAATACACATCCCCATCGTTGTTGCTGCAAACTCCATGATTCTAATTTGTATTTCCGATTCTACTGTGTTCTGCCAAAACGAATGCATGAAAGATGCATCACTGCGAGACATTGCATTGGAATCACTTGTCTGACACAATAAATAACCATTACTGAGGATGATAGCATTCTGGTCATCCATTTTCCCTATATTGGGGATATATGTTCGTCTCTCACGCCGAGGGAAAGGCCCGCAGCGAATAGGTACTTCCCTTCTGATAATCGGTTCCCCCTCTTCGGCAGAAAGGTCGCACAACCAGTAATCTTGATACCTTATGTTATCAATGTCACATGGGAAAGTATCTTCTTTAATTGTCATAGAGCCCAAGCAGAGTACACGTCGTCCTCCAACTCTATAACGATCTGCCAACCTCACAACAATGTATCCGTGGTGAATTGCATTCGGGCTACAAGGTTCTGGCGGGTCAATTGAGAAATCATGATGATGAAATCCAAACACATGTAGCCATCGATGGATGAGTCTACATTCACTCTCGAAATTAGCAACAGTGTAGTCATGATCAAAGTAATGCACCTTAAAAGTCATGTCCTTGAAATTTTCTTCCATGCTCCCATCAGTGAAGGCAATTTCGAAGGAATCAATACCAGATGAACGTCTACGAAGACGATCAACACCAAGACGGTGCCAGTAATCAGCTGCTGGTACCTCTTTCTGTATGATTCCCTCTCTCCATGACATTGATGTGTAGGGGTCGACAGGCTCATCACTAAAAACCCATGTGAGCAACTTAAGGTATGGCCATACATCACCTAGGAAAAGCATTGGACTCCGATCAATGAAGAGCAGTCGTCTCCATTCTGTGTTGTCCGCATGTCGGCAAGCAGAATCCATAATTTCTAAGCGCCGGAGGTGTCGTCTATCGCCCTCCTCGACCCCGTAATATTCCTTTGCAATTCTGTGCCATATGGGGTTTGCCGTGTGCGGGTCATGGTTGAGTATATCGTCCCATTTTTTGCAAGTTTGTGAAAGAAGATACACTTCCCCCATCGTCATTGCTGCAAACTCCATTATTCTGATCTGTAGGTCCGATTCTACCGTGTTTTGCCAAAACGAATGCATGAAGGATGGGTCGCTGCACGCCGTTGCGGTGGAATCCGTTTTCAGACACAAAGCCTTGCTGTTGCTTGACTTGATTCGTTTCCTGTGACAGTGCAAATCATTTGAGGGTAAGTGGGGTGGTGTCCGAAGGAAATAATTCTGGAAGAACCGTTTGTGATAAACTCACTGGAACGGCTGCTTTGTCTGATACTGGACAAGGCCCCCCTGGCTCATGGGGGGCATTGACACAGGACGCACGGGACGAAGTCCCTCCCTTGCGTCCTGTGTCAAATCCTCCCGAGCGATAGTCATCCATTGCGGATGTGTTCTTTTTTGTCCGAGCTGCGGTTGACGCGGTCACATTCGTATCATCCGTCGCATCCTCGCTGACATTACGTTCTTCTTCAGCGAGCGGGTACCGTTGGTCCAGTGTTGCTGCTAGCAGTTCCGTTCTCTGACATTGAAAAACATTTCCTTCACTGTTAGCGATGAAAAATCATTACTGATTTTTGGTCAATAACAGAATTGAAGACCAATCCTCTTAATCCATCCCCTGATTCTTGTGATCTCGAATAAATACCTAGAACTAGTGTTTGGCCATTTGTTCTGGTTTCCAAGAATGTCGATGGGATTGACATAGTCAGGGCGAAAGCACCCTGCTCCAATTCAGGATCACTCCTCTCACAGTCGATCTCAGGATCCATATCAATATCAACTTGAGGATTGCAATGTTGATCTAAAGCCGAATCAAAAGGATTCACATCATCAAAACCAACTGCATAATCATGAATGCTAGCATTGCATTCGCTATACGCTTTCTATGGATGTTGACCTGTGCGCTATGTTCTTGTTTTGATTGTTGCCTTCATAATGAGGACTGTCTTCTGTTGTCTTCTCAGTGGCTTCATTTTCGTTTTGACTCTCTCTGTACATTTCTTTTGAGAACAGCTCTTTTTCGATTTGTTTGCATTGACTTCAACACATTTGCATCCTCTATCTAGTAGCCTTCCCAATGTATGTGAACTCTGACCTCCATAAGACAAGCAAAGAAGAGTCCCTTTCCACAATTTCCAATCGACAATGGACAGGGGGAGTGATGGACTAAGACGATTTCATATTAAACTCGTGCAGAAGAGAAACATGGAGTCCCATCAATACAAAATATTGATACCTTACAAGAAGGACACTGGATATCTTTCTTCTTGTGCCAAGCTTTCAACAGATGTTGTATTTCTGAGTTGTGCTGAAGATCGTCCATTTGCCACACTTTATATTTTGTTAATGCATGATTGAGTGCTTTGCCATGTGGCAGGCTCCCCTTTATATATATGGCTGCTATTGATATTGGTATTGTAGAATTTAATGAAATCGAGTGGTTCACAATTATAGCATCTAAAGGCATATTTTATGAGAAAGATAATCTACCTTTAGATGCTCTTGTTAGTAAAATTGTAAGTGGTCGCCCAAGAGATAAATTGTTCCAAGGATCTTGCTAACATGTAAGTAAAAAATGAGAAAGAATCACCTACTCCACCCACGGAGGGCGACCGTTGAGTGATGTTAGCTAATCAGTAAGAATTTTTTTTTGCTAACCATTTAGCTAACAGAGTCCTGCATCTTGCTAACAATTCGTTTGCAGTGTAGCAGCTGGCGCACATGCATGAGCTGGCATGTGGCCAGACCGCACCTGAAAGTTACTTGGGAGTGATTCTATGCTAAACCTATCTGTTACTGGGCTAAGATGCACATTACTAAAAATGGGCATTTGCATGCCCTCACAGTAAAGTGGCCTAGACACAGTAGCCAACAATAACAGTAATGGCCAAAAAAAGGCAGTAAGAATCCAGGAATCAGAATTCCTGAGTAATTTACTCAGGAATTTAAACCTTAGTTAACGGGTATGTAGAACTCTTGCCATGCCTGTACTACTCTTCGAAGGCTGCAAAGTAGACAAAAGTATGTGGAGCCTTCGAAGATGCCGACTTGGTAAGCCACATCCTCAGGATGGTTCCTAGGAACTGGCAGGACCAATATGAGCTCAGTGGAGCTTTGGTACCACAAAGTGTCAGGGAACTTCTCAAAGTCCTTGAATGCATCGAGAAGGCCTACCCCACCAAGAAGGTTGGAGAAGGGCCCAAAAATGCAGCCAAGTCTAGTGACTCAACTAAGAAGAAGATGGTCTCTTTTAGTGACCGGATTCCAAAGAAACGTGGCACAGAGAAGTACTGTTCTCTCTGTAAGAAACACGGGGGCGCACATACCACCCACAACACTCCGGATTGCTGGAAGTATGAATCCAGTGGAACCCCGAAGCCTAGCTTCAAAGGGAAAAAACCAAATGGAGCCTCTCGTGGAAAAGAGAGACCTGCTTGAGGAGGAAGTAGCTATGCGCAGCTATCCGCTCAAATTGGCAGACTTACCAAGTCCAACAAGAAAATGAAATGCACTATCAGCAAGAAGAAGCGTAAGCATCACAACATGAGTGACAGCGATGAAACAAACTCATCCTGAGATGATGGGTTGGGGAGTACTAAGAAATTGTGTAGTAAAATTGACTGTAATGACATGACCAACACCTATCTTAGTCCGATTAAAACTTCCCCACGTGCCAACATAACATTTTCTGATTCAAACGATGTCAGTTTGAATCCAACACAAGACCTAGGAAATCTTGCAGTTGAACCAACACAGAGTGAAACAATTGCCAAATTGTTGGACCCCGAAGTGTCGGGCGACCTTTTCAATAGTGTGAACACCCCTTTGACAGGTAAAGAAGGAAGGGTCACTACTGTAGTAGCCAAAGCATGTTAGTTAACGACTGAAAATCCAGCCCGTAAGAACCTCAAACACTCTACAGGGCATCGCAATATCCTACTTGATAGTGGATCTGATGGTGACCTCTTGTTTCACGAAAAGGGAACAGAGAAACACTTTCCCTACTTGACTAGGCAGGTGCCAAAGTCTTGGCATACGTCGAATGGGAGCTTCCTAACCAAAGGATACGGAGCAAAGTTAACTTGAAATTCTTTGAGTATTTGAAAAGTAAGGAGTACTTAGTGATTCCAGACGTAGTAGACTACGATAAGAAGAAAGTGACTAAGCCAGTGTTTGACCTCATTCTTTGATGCAAAACCATGAAAGAGCTTGGAATTGTTCCAGATTTTTGAACAAAAGAAATTACCGTTGACCAAGTCATTTTGCCAATGAGAGATGTCAATAGTCTGACCAAATCGAACCTGGATAAAGCCTGGGCTGTCAATAACGGCATGGCAAATGAACCGCAAAGTATGCAGAAGCGACACAGCCGGTAGTTAAAATCCTGGATGCAATGCAAATTATAAAAAGGCAGACCTCCAATCAATTGTTAGCACCAATTGTACTCACCTTAGTCTCCAAGACCAAAACTCGTTACTGGAGTTACTCACTCATTTTGAGGAACTTTTTGACGGAACACTAGGTGATTGGAACACAGAGCCCGTGTCACTTGAACTCAAGGGAGGCACTGAACCATATCATGATAGGGCATACCCAGTACCAAAATCACGTAAAGAAACAATTATTAAAGAGCTAAATCGACTATGCGAGCTGGGAGTGGTAGAGTTTCAGCCCGAATAGGAATGGGCGTCACCATCATTTATCACTGCAAAGAAAGACTGAACTGTACGCTTTCTCACTGATTTTAGGGAGGTAAATAAACGACTCGTTAGAAAACCGTTTCCATTACCCAAAATCAGTACATAGTTCTGCAAGAGCTCGAAGGATTTACCTGTGCTACAACCCTAGATTTAAACATGGGTTATTATACCAATAGATTGGATCCAGATTCATCCAAAATATGTACCCTCATCTTTCTATGGGGCAAGTATTCTTACCTCCGAGTGTCAATGGGCATCGCGGGTTCACCAGACATCTTTAAAGCAAAAATGTCGTCACTAATGGTAGCCTTAGAGTTCGTAAGAGCTTATCTTGATGATTTGTTATGCATCACAAAGGCAGATCTGGAAGACCACCTTGATAAACTGAAAATGGTGCTTACCAGGTTACACAAGGCGGGCTTGCGAATCAACACCCAAAAATTGTCTTTCTGTGCCATAGAAACGGAATATCTAGGTTATACCCTCACACTTACAGGGATTAAACCCCAACAGAAAAAGGTACAAGCAATTCTCGCGATCTCACCGCCAAAAAATGTCAAAGCCCTCCGTAAGTTTCTGGGCATGGTCCAGTATTATAGAGATCTTTGGGCAAGTCGCAGCGAAGTGCTTGCCCCACTCACCTCACCGTAGGAGAGTGCGGTCACACCAAGGTCACCAGAGCCAATACGACGAAGACACGTCCATGGTACTGGGACACGGTGCATCAAAAAGCATTCGATGACTTAAAGACTACAATTGCCAAGGATGTAGTCTTGGCCTACCCATATTATTCAAGGGAATTTGAGATATATACTGACGCCTTGTCGAACAACTTGGAGCAGTTATCACCCAGGGTAATAGGCCCCTTACGTTTTTCAGAACGAAACTGTTGACAGCACAACAGAAATACAGCGTGACTGAGCTTGAACTACTGGCCATAGTGGAAACACTGAAAGAATTCAAAGGCATGTTGTGGGGACAGAGATTAAAAGTCTATACAGACCATAAGAATCTAATCTAGGAAGCGCTTGGATTGACCTCTGACCATGTCTACCGATGGAGATTGTCCTCGAGGAATTGGCCCTGAAATTGTTTACATAAAAGGCACACATAATACTGTTGCGGATGCCATCTCTCGCTTAGACATTGGACCCACTCCGAGTGAGCATGAAAACTGGATGACGTTCACAAAATGCTGGTGTTATTACACCATGCAAGAAGAGAGTGCAATTGACACCTCTGCATACCAAGAGGAAATGAATCTGGTATTTGCAAACCGCAGGGAAGAAGATGTAATCTACCCGTTAACAGTACGAGAGATTGCAGAAGCACAAAAGCTTGATGCCAGCTTGAAGACACCGAAAGATCAGTACTTGACACAATTGGTCAAATGTACAAAACTCCTATGTAAGGACGGAAAAATGATCATTCCAAAAGATCTTCAACATCGTGCAGTTAGTTGGTACCACCATTATCTACAGCACCCTGGACACACGAGACTTGAAGAAACCCTTCGTGCTGCGATGTACTGGAAAGGTATGCAAAATACTATCCGTAAATATGTCAAAAACTGTCATGCATGCCAAGTAAACAAGAGGCATAAGCATAAGTCTGGGAAACTCCCTACTAAGATCGCCATCACAAACCCTTGGGAAGTACTATGTCTGGACCTGATAGGCCCGTACACAATCAAAGGTAAAGATGGGACAGTGATTGATTTCATGTGTCTGACTATGATTGATCCAGCTTCCAGCTGGTTTGAAATAGTTGAACTACCGGTAATCACTGAGGCAATTATTCCCCTGGATACAAAATGGGCGGAAGGGTAAAAGGACCCATGAGGAACCTAAGTTAGAATACTTTGATAAGTCATCAGCAATGATCAGCAACTTAGTGAATAAGACCTGGTTTAGTAGGTATCCACATTGTCAATACATAATTTATGACAATGGAAGCAAATTCAAACTTCACTTCAAAGCCCTATGTGAATCATATGGAATCACGAGTACGCCTACCAGTGTCAAGAATCCTCGAGTGAATGCTATTCTAGAACGGGTGCACCAGGTGATATCATCTATGCTCCGTACAGCTGAAATAGACATGGCCCCTGCAGTAGAGCCTAGCGACATAGATGCATTTGTGATGCATGTCGCTTGGGCCATTTGCTCAACATACCACACAGTGCTAAAAGCCTCCCCAGGTGTTGTTCAACATCCCCTTCCTGGCCGACTGGAATAAAATTGGAGAATATAGGCAACACCAAACAGACCAAAACATAGAACGGGAAAATCGCTCACATTGTGATTGGGACTATAAGGTTGGTGATCAAGTGCTTCTTATCAAAGACATACTCCGCAAAGGCGAATGCCGGTATGAAAGTGATCCTTGGACTATCACAACAGTTCATACGAATGGCACCATCAGGATTCAACACGGAACAAAATTGGAATGATTGAATATTCAAAGAGTTACACCTTTTTTTAACAACCAAATGTAAACCAAAAATAATGTCAGTTTTCAAAAATGGCATCTCCCTCTTCTAACAACACTTACTTGTTACATTTATTTAACAGACTGTTTAGTTTGTTATAGTTACTCTCATGAGAACCCTTTTTTTCACCTAAAAACTTATTTAGTTTTTTTTGTTCCGTTTTTACCTGATACCTCCATACGTGGGGGCGAGTGACATAGGCCAAGAATCAGCCCATTTTTATACCCATTGGTATAAAATACAAAAGGAGCATTCTCAGGACTCCCCAGGCGGGAAGTCCACTGCCACTGATCCAAAAGGCAAGGACTCCCCAACATTGGAGTCCACCGCCCTGGTCCAAAAGGCTAGGACTCCCCACCACAGGAGTCCACTGCCCTATGGGCTCCGGAATACCAGAGTCCATAGCTCCTTTATTTAAGAAGGTTAAATACATACCAAATGTGTGTAGAATCTACACGCATTTCGCTTGCATCGTTTTGATTGGAAGAGCAGCTCCACTGCCCTTCCATCCTCACAATAGGAGCAAATTAAGCTCATAAAAATAAACTCTTTGACCCCTGTTGAACTTACCTATATTTGGCTCAGGTCACTATCTGCAGATAGCCGTGGTGCGGCCTTCGCACACCGAAACCAACGACATCCAACCCCTCCGACACGAGGTACGCTAATTATTTTTTGATCGCAAGCGGCAATTTTAACTTTCCGCGTCAGCGATACGTTTTTTTTTTGCACGATCAATGATCTCTCCAAAATCAGCTACGTGTTCGACGAATTCCTCCGGTTTTGGGATCGACAAGCTCTCCAAAAATTCTCCCGTGATCAGCAAGTTAAGCGATAAACTTTGAGCGATCAACTTCAGCAATCGGGGAGTCCTACGAGTCGGATTAATTTTGCGACCAAGAATTCTCGCAAATTAGTTGGAAGCAAGACTTTCAAGAATTAAAAGTTGAAGAAGAAAAATTAAAAATAAAAAAATTCTTTTTTGAACTAACCTCCACAGGGTACCCAAGACCTTTTTCAAGGCCATATTTTATAATACGCCCCCTTGGAGAGGCAATTGAGAGGATGTATTGTCAAGTAATTTGAGCCCAGAAGGCCTCAAGCCGCAGGAGTGTGAGAGGAGCTCTGGGAGGTCAAAGCCACCCATCTCCTACATTGCCACTGTCATGGACACCACCAAGGTGGTAAATAAAATCAAGGTCTCCAACAAGATGACCTTGTCCGTCACTGTCTTCGATGAGGGAAGTCCGGAGCAGTTCCTGAACCATGTTCAGACCTCATTGGAGATCATTTCCCACAATACCTCTCAAATTTTTCATACAGCAACTCAGACTGGCACTCCAAGTTTAACTCTTTATCAAATCCCTGATATGTTCCCAAGACAGTGTAGAAGAATCCCAACCCATTCCCTGCCTTCTGTGTCGTTGTCTTGAGGGGCCCTGTCTTCACACACTTTGTTAGCACTGCACAATCAATCTCACGAAACTTCCCAGTGCAATCATGATTTTCATCATAGAATCCCAACCCTTCATACTTTGCCGACACCCTAGCTGCATGGACATCATTCCCTTTGCTATTGAACTGCACATCCTCCCAATCCTCAAGGTAGGCATGAAAGACTCTCTTGGGCTCAATATTTACTTCCTCTGCAACATTTCCTTGACAATGCTCATCTAACTTGCAATACTGGAAGTCCTCGTGACTCCAAAGCACACCAGCCCGCTGAGCCTGCTTGCGCTGTGTCTCATTCTTCTGTCTTGCAAAGGCAGCACAAATGACTGACTGCTTCTTGGTCTTCTCAGAGCCCAAGTTGGTACGCTTACCTGTTTTCTGGGCTTTCATTGCCTTCCACTGTCGTTCAGCTTGCCCACACTCTAAAACAAGAGAACAACTTAAACAGGCAGAAAGGGTACTGAGTACCACTTGTGCCACTCATAGGAAATGGTCATCGGGTCTCCTGCAGTAATCCAAATGCACTCCCTACTAAAGAATCCACGTTTCTTGACAAAGTCATCTCTCTCCACCCAAAACTTGTCAACCAGTTTTGCCAATACGACATTGGGATCTCCACTACTTTTCTGTCTTCTTGGTAGAATGACCCTCTTAATGAACTCTTCGACAGCAATATTATTTCAAAGGATCCTTATGTGCTTCGGAATGTGCAATAATGGTAGGGTGAGGAGAACAAAGATAAGCAACTCTGGCACCATTCGTTAACAACTGTGGCTTGTAGTGCTCCCAAATAAAAGTGGCATTGGACACAGTGTTCTCTTGCAGTACGGTAGGGTCCAATTCTTCTTCCACTTCAAAGTCATCATCATCTTCAATGTCATCTTCATCCTCAGACTCCTCCAGGTCCTCTTCAATCTCACCCTCTGAGGATCTCTCATTTGAGAGACTTTTTGCCAATTTGTCCATCTTATTATCTTGATTGAACTCTTCAACAAATAAATGTGAAGTGGTGTGTTAGTCTCTCATGTGGCAAGAAATAAATGGAAAATAAAGTACTTACGCTTCAGCCATTCCCTATCAGCCTTTGTCAACTTTAACTTGGACAACTCCATGTGGGGCGTCTTTGAGTCAAAGAACATCTTCATAACGTTTTTCATCCCGGGCTCCAGCAATCTATCTGTCTGTCTTAAATAATAAAATAACTTGTCCATACCACCCACCATAGTGTCTGCAATCTGCAATATACGATACACCGGATAGAGAGCCTGAATAATAGCAAAGAGGCACTTCCAAAATTGAGTTGAGTTAAAGATGTCAGCAAGGAAACCGAATTTTTTGTAATCAACAAAAACAGGGTCCCGGGTACAAGCCTGCAGAGTGGTCTTGAGGCGAAAGACAGGGAGAAATTGTAGGACCTCACCAGCCATTCGGCACTCAGATGGGCGCAGAAGATTAATTGCCCTGCCTTTGTTGTGAGCCTTAGCGTGCTTGCCCCAGACGGATCGGGGTCCATGCATGGTAGAGCCAAATACTTCACGGGCCTAGTATATCAATCAAAATAATTAGAAAACAAGGATCAGTGGGCAATTAAGACAGACTGAACTCACCACTTTGCATAGTTTTCCATATTCACCTAGACAGGGCATGACCATCAGCTTCTCCACGATCAATGACTGTTTGTCCATTGACCTTTTATACTTGTGTCTCACAATTCAATTGCTTTTTGTATCCCTCCCTTTGAAGACGTTATATGCCTACTCCTTCTCACACTCCTGTGCCTAATGAGAATGACACTGATGAAGATCTAACCCTGAGGCCCCTGACACCACCCTTGCTCCCATTGGAGCCATTGGAACTAACATCCATCTGGGACTCAGGTATGATCCTGAAGTTCCATGATGAAGCCGGAAGACACACAGGGGCACTGTTGCTGCAAGGGTGAGTGGCATGAGTACAATGCCAATAAGGCCCTCAGACATGTCACCGGTATTGTGAAAGACATCAAGGTGTGTTCTGGAAAGATTATGGTTCTTGCTACAAGGTGGAATACTTTGACCTTCACCATCACAAGTTTAACAGACCAATGAGAAGCAACATTGTATAAACAAAGTCAATGCCAGCCTTGGCTAGACTGATTCAAACATTGCGGTACTCATTATGCAGCACAAAGCATGCGGGGGGAAAGCATTGTCTTCAAGATGCTGTTGATTTGACAGTGGATTCACCCTTCCCAACAGTATAACTACCGTTTCCTCTGCTCGCTTGACAGTATCCAAGAAGTCTAAGGCAACATTCCAGTTCACCATCACTAACCGTTTCACTCCTTCTACAAAACACCCACAGTCACTCTGAATCAATCTGAGCAGCCAAAGTAGTGTTTGCCCACTGGTGCTTCACAAATTCGCTTACATTCAACAAAGGGGAATGCCTCCTATTCAAGAACTCACCCTCTTCACAGTATGAGGTAGGGGGCTCTTTGCTCAAGGCAACATGCGAGTGTCATTATCGTTATGAGGAAGAGGTTGCTAAACTGTTGGATGATGTTGAATTGTATGCCATTTCTGTTTATGGTGATGAAGCCACAATAAAACCACACCTCTCATCAACACTTTAGCCTGTTCTCTGGGAAATCCAGCATGTGTTCTTGATCTTATAGATTGCTCCAACCATTTTCCGGAAGTCAGTAAGTAGGATGCTGAATACATTGTCACGGATATGCTCAAAGTGATTGCAAAGATAGAAAACCTGACCAATTAATGTATCGTAACCACCATGTTTGACGGTGCTTCTCATCTAATGTCCCGTAGGCAGGAGAGATTATGAGACAACATGGTCAAAATGTCACATTTGAATACGGTGCAGAGCATGTAGTTTCTTTGATTGTTGAGAAGTTCATCATGCTGCCTTGCTTTAGAGAGGTTGCCAAATTCTGCAAATGTGCGAGTAGAGCTGGTTCATGGTCTTTAACTTTTCTTTCAATTTCATTCAACTAACAGCTCTTAGCTGAGAGATGTCTTTGGTTCCACTAGGCATGGATCTCATGCATTGTTTAGGAAGCATGACAAGTTGTTCAACAATGGAAGGGAGATCAACTTACTCTGTCCTTCAGAGTGCCACATGGCTGGCGAAGTTCTTTAGTTTATGAGGGCCCTTCTTCTTAAGGCTGCACTTCAAGCCTGTACTAGATATCAGGTTTTTGTTGAATACAAGAAGTTCCTTTTCATTGTTGATTGATACCTTGAATAATAACCAGTTCTGGAAAACACTGTTTGCACTGATTCAGGCTTGCTATCCAATCTATCGGATTTTGAGAATAGCTGCTACAATGATTGGGCGGATGGACGAATTGTACTATTTTGTTTGTAGGCAGATAGATTGCTATAGGCACAAATGGATAATGTCATGAAGCATTTCCACGACCCTACTATGCCTAACTGGAGCTGTCTCAATTGAAATTATCTAAAGCTGATATATACAGAGTGTCTAAAGTGTATGTGATTTGCTCTTCTGCTGGTTGACAGCATACTACCTCATGTGCCATTTCTATTATTCTTCAGAGTTCAACTCAGAGAATAAACTGGATTATACAGCTTCAAGGGTTCCTACGAAGGATGTTGTCAGAGAAGAAGATTTCTTAGAGGAGCTGTCAGATGATGATGATGATGATGATAATAAATTATGATTATTGGGTGAAAATGATGCTGATGTATCACTTATTGCAGAGCCATCTGAGTGTACTTACAAGGCCGAGAAAAGTGTTAGGCATGCCATGACTATCTGGCAGCATTATTGTCCAAGGCTTGTCACTATTGTTGCATGTGTGGCATATTTGTGCTCACCTTACCCCTTGATTGTTGCTCACTCAGAATATTTGCCAATAAGGATCCTTAGAATACCATAGCAGTGGAGCAGTTCATTGAGAGGGTGATTCTACCACAGAAAGCTTCAACAATAGAAGATTGCCCAATTGAACTTACAAGGAGGTAGATAAGTCTAGTCTGAGAGGGAGGACTTTGTGGATTGTTGTATTTATTTGCCCGAGAGAACATTTGAATTATTGCTGCAATGGTAGACACTCTTGCATATGAGTGGCACAAGAGGTAATCTTGTTCTTGCACTGTGATACTATAGGTCCTGTGGCTTGCAAGAGTACTTCTGAGGCTTCAGGATGTGGGCAAGCTGAAAGGCATTGGAAGTCAATGAAGACACAGATAACTGGTAAGCGGGCTAAGTTGGGTTCTGAGAAGGCCAAGAAGCAGTCCATGATAGTGCTGCCTTTGCAAGGAAGAAGAATGAATTGCATCAGAAACATGCCCAACAGCTGGAGTGTTGTGGACTATTGAAGATTTCGAATTCTTCAAGTTAGATCACTATTGCTTGGGGTCATGGGTGGAGGAGCTTGTCATGGAGCCTGCAAGAGTTTCCATTGTTACCTTGAAGATTGGGGTTTGGTCAGAAGGGGGGTGATGTTCACGCTGCAAAGCTGCCTGCTAAGTAAGGAGGATTGATGTTTTATTATGAGGATTATGATAGAGTTGGGATGTTTCAAGAGATTGATTGTGCTATTCTGACCAAGTGTGTGAAGAAGGGAGAGAAGAACAGGACTCAGAAGGTTGGGAATGGGAAGGGATACTTTTACATGGTGTGAAGTACTCATTTTGATACTTGGTTGAAGCTGGAATGTCAGAGCTGTTGTTTATATATGTTTGAGAGGTATTGGGATTTCTATGTGATGATAAGTGACTATTACATCAAGAATCCAGATCCTAATGTTAGGATTGTAATAAAAGAGAGGGATGAGGAAGATGGTGGAGGGAAGCAGCTGGCAGATAATGGGAGGAATGAAGACAGCTCCAATGAAGATGAAGATGAATAGGAATCATTGAATGAATGTTGTTAAGACAGTAATGAATGTTTTTATTGTCCTGACAAAGATGAAGAATTAATGTTATTAAGACTGTTATGACATGAGCTGCTTAACATAAAAGGACAACCTGTCAGTATTCTAACCCATATTGTTCAAAATACAGAAATTACTGAAAGTTACTGTATCAGCAGTAATTAATGCACCATTGATTCCCACAGCAATAGATTAAACAAATTTTATGGACCTACACACAATCTCAGTAATTTTGAGTCATTTACTATGACTTGCTGTGACAAATTTTACTGTTACTGTAAATATTACTGTGCCTTTGACAGTGAAGTCAAAACAGTAATTTGCGACTTAGATTCCAGTAACCGATCAGTACACTTCTGCATAACTCTAATGTTCACTTTTGTGCAGTAGGTTACTGAAGAATTCTGGGGGGTTGCTGGTCATTCTAGACAAAAACAAGAGTTTGCATTCATTGGTTAAAAAAAGGGAAAGAAAAAACAAATTGACCTAAGCCGTTTGGAGATAAAAAAATACTAAATACCAATATTGTAGATAAAGGTGTTATAGATTTGTTGATGATGGTAATTTGTGAGCTTATCATTTAGTGATTACAATGAACAAATGAGGATGGGATGTCAATGCAATCCCAACGAAATAATGTGATTCTGTGTAGGTTTCTACACATCTCTGGTATGTTTATACCCTTCTCATGAGGGTGTTCTGACAGAGTGTTCTCTTGTCGCTTAGATCCAAAGATATGGATCTTTATCATTGTCAGGACCTCTCATCACTTGGGAGGTCAGGATGATCCCTGACTTGGGAGTTTTTGAATTAGTCCATATTGGTACTAATAAGGGTACCAATAGGGGTACTAATTAAGGTAGGTTCTTGGCCTATGACACTCGCCCCCACAAATGGAGGATCAGGGTGAAAAAAAGAGGGGGGAAAACCGGTAAAGGAAAAAAATTTAATCCATGTCTCTTTGTGTACAAACTAAAAAGTATGTGACTGTGTGCTAAAGCGTAAGTGTGTGTATAGAAGAGGGAGATGACACATAAAAATTAACATGCTTAATATTGGTTAAGTCTGCTGGTTTAAAAAAGGTGTGACTCTTCTGATATTTAACCGTTCAGATTTTGGACCGCGTTGAACCCTTATAGTCCCATTCGTATGAATAGTTGTGATAGTCCAAGGTTCACTTTCATACCGACTCTCTGATTTGCGGAGGATACCATCTTTTCTAAGAAGTACTTGATCACCAACCTTATAATCCCAATCACGGCGTGAGCGATTTTCCCGCATCGTTTTGAGGTCAGTTTGGTGTTGTCTATGTTCTCCTATTTTATTCCAGTCAGCAAGGAAGGGAACATCGAACAACATGTCCCTGCCAAAAATTGCTGCACCTGGGGAGGCTTTTAGTACTGTATGGTAAGTTGAGCGAATGGCCCATGCTGCGTTGGTTAGGAACACATCTATGTCAGTGGCTACTACTGTATTGGCCGTATCTAGTTCAGTAGTGCGGAGCATTGCAGTAATTACTTGATGCACCCGCTCTAGTATAGCATTCGCTTGTGGGTTCTTGACACTGGTTGGCTTACGCTTGATCCCATATGATTCACAAAGGGCTTTGAAGTGAAGTTTGAATTCACTTCCATTGTCATAAATAATGTATGACAACGTGGATAACGGCTAAACCAGGTCTTATTCACTAAATTACTTATCATTGCAGATGATTTGTCAAATTATGGTAATTTAGGATTGGTATGAGTCTTAGTGCCCTTTTGCCCCTTAGTATCCGTGGGAGTAACCGCATCTGTGGTTACTGGCAGTTCTACTACTTCAAACCAACTAGAAGCTGGGTCGATCATAGTAAGACACATAAAGTCAATTTCTGTCCCATCTTTACCTTTGAGGGTGTAGGGTCTGATAAGGTCCACACATAAAGCCTCCCAAGGGTTTGTGATGACAAGCTTAGCAGGGAGTTTCCCTTACTTGTGCTTGTGTCGTTTATTGACTTGACATATACGACAGTTTTTGACATGTGATCGGATAGTACTTCGCATACCTTTCCAATACATCGTGGCGTGCAACGTCTCTTCAAGAGGTGTGTGTCCAGGATGCTGCAAATAGTGGTGATACCAGCTAACTGCTCGATTTTGAAGTGCTTTTGGGATGACCATCTTGCCATCTTTACATAACAAATATGTATCCTCCACTAATTGAGTGGAGTACTTGTCATGTCTACTAAGCTTCTGCAACGTTGCATCTGTCGTCTGGGCTTGTGCAATTTCCTTCACTGTTAATGGGTTTCTTGGTGGTCAGAAGTGCTGTCAGCACTTGATGCATGCTCAGTGTAGTGACACCAGCATTTTGTGAACTTCATCCAATTGGCGTTGTCATCTTGGGTTGGACCAGAGTCCACTCGAGAGATGGCATCAGCAACAGTGTTATGGATGCCTTTTATGTGCACGATTACGGGACCATACTCTTCAAGTAATAATCTCCACCGATAGACTCGGTCAGAGGTTAATCCAAGGGGATCTTGGATTAAGTTCTTATGGTCTGTATAGACCTTTATTTGTTGTCCCCACAGTATGCCTTTGAATTCCTTAAGTGTCTCCACTATGGCCAGTAATTCAATTTTGGTCACACTGTACTTTTGTTGCATCACAGACAGTTTTCTGCTGAAGAACGCGAGGGGCCTATTACCTTGAGTAACCACTGAACTAAGTTGTTTAGACGAGGCATCAGTGTATATTTCAAATTCCTTTGAAAAATCAGGGTAGGCTAAGACTACATCTTTAGTGATAGCAGCCTTTACGTTATCAAATGCTATTTGATGTACGTCATCCCAATACCAAGGTTGCTTTTTGGTTTTCTTGGCTTTGGTGACTTTAGTATGACCACACTCTCCTACCAATGAGGTGAGTGGGGCAAGCATTTCACTACGTCTTGCCCAAAGATCTCTATAGTACTGGACCATGCCCAGGAACCTACGGAGGTCTTTGACTTGTTTTGGCTGTGTAATTGCGATAGTATTGCTTGTACTTTGTTTGGCTGTGGCTTTATGCCAGTCCTGGTTAATATATATCCCAGATATTCTGTTTCTACAGCACAAAACTTCGATTTTGGGGCATTGACTCTCAAGCCCGCGTCTTGCAGTCTGGTAAGTACCAACCTTAAATGATCTAGGTGGTCATCCAGACTTGCCCTGGTGATGCAAAGCAAATCATCCAGATAAGTCCTTACGAACTCTAAGGCAAACATTAGCTCTGACATTTTTGCCTGAAAGATGTCGGGAGAACCTGCAATACCCATCGGTAATCTAAGATAAGAGTACTTTCCCCAAGGGAAAATGATGGTGCGGATTTTGGATGCATCAGGATCCAATCTTATTGTGTAGTAACCCATGTTTAAATCAAGGGCTGTGGCAAAAGTGAATTCTTCTAACTCTTGCAACACTCTACTGATTTTGGGTAATGGAAACGGTTTCCTAACTAGCCGTTTATTTACTTCCCTAAAATCAGAGATAAAACGTACAGTGTTATCTTTTTTTGGTATTATAAATGTGGGTGACGCCCATTCTGATGCAGACTGAAACTCTAATACCCCCAGTTCACAAAGCCTATTCAATTCTTTGATTTGCAGATCTGGCAGTAGTTACCTACCTCACTGCTACCGAAAGTATAGCTGTGGTTATAGTTGCAAGAGCTCAACTATAACTCTCCCTACAGGTGCCTATAGTTGACTTATAGGATAGAAATCACAACTATAGGTCCCTCAACTATAACTACAACTATAAGATGAGAACTCTCTCTCTCCAACGAACGGTATATTTATTGATTCCAAAGTATCTATCCAAGCATTTTCTGTCATTGAAGAAATGCTCACAATACTTTTATTATAATAAATGCTTGTGGGGCTTATTTATTTTATATAACCGGCAAAATAAAGAAAGAACTAGACCCTGAAAAAGTAACCTCTAGAGTCTTGTGTCCATCATTTGTTGTCGATTGGGCGGGAAAATTCTGCAGGCAGCCTGAAATTTCACCCACATTATTTTTTGTCTGCAACAGGGACCAATTCACTTGCAACATGGATATAATGTTGCAAATGAGGGGAGAAGGGTTTGCTGACAGGAGGAATGAAGCTTGCACTGGGGACAAATAATGCGGTTGGGGGATAGTTGATTTGCTCTCCGCTGTGTGATGTTTTGAAGGATCCGGTGTGAGTATTTTACAGGCTCCGCTGTGCGAATTTATGCGAGTTTTTAACAGTCTCCGCTGCGTGTTTTTGACAGTCTCCGCTGCGTGTTTTTGACAGTCTCCGCTGCGTGTTTTTGACAGTCTCCGCTGCGTGTTTTTGACAGTCTCCGCTGCGTGTTTTTGACAGTCTCCGCTGCGTGTTTTTGACAGTCTCCGCTCCGTGTTTTTAACAGTGTCCGCTGCGTGTTTTTGACAGTCTCCGCTGCGTGTTTTTGACAGTCTCCGCTCCTGTTTTTTAACAGTGTCCGCTGCGTGTTTTTGACAGTCTCCACTGTGAGTTTTTAACAGTGTCCGCTGCGGTTTTTAACAGAGTCCGCTGCGAGTTTTTAACAGTCTCCGCTGTGAGTTTTTAACAGTCTCCGCTGTGAATTTTTAACAGTCTCTGCTGCAGGTTTTTAACAGTGTCTGCTGCGTGTTTTTAACAGTCCCCGCTGTGAGTTTTTAACAGTCTCCACTGCGAGTTTTTGACAGTCCCCGCTGTGAGTTTTTAACAGTGTCCACTGTGAGTTTTTAACAGTGTCCGCTGCGAGTTTTTAACAGTGCTGCAAGTTTTTAACAGTCTCTGCTGCGAGTTTTTAACAGTGTCTGCTGCATGTTTTTAACAGGCTTCTCCGCTGTGAGTTTTTCACATGCTCAGGTGAGTTTTTAACATTGTCCGCTGCAAGTTTTTAACAGTGTCTGCTGCGTGTTTTTCACAGGCTCCTCTGCTGCGAGTTTTTCACAGTGTCCACTGCGAGTTTTTAACAGTGTCAGCTGCGAGTTTTCAACAGTGTCAGCTGCGAGTTTTTAACAGTGTCAGCTGCAAGTTTTTCACATTCTCCCCTGCTAGCTTTTAACAGTGTCTGCTGCGTGTTTTTCAGAGGCTCCTCCGCTGTGAGTTTTTCAGAAGTTCCTCCGCTGTGAGTTTTTCACATGCTCAGGTGAGTTTTCAATATGCTCTGCTGCAAGATTTTAACAGTGTTGGCTGCAAGTTTTTAACAGTGCTGGCTGCAAGTTTTTAACAGTGTGGGCTGCATGTTTTTCACAATGTCTGCTATGTGGTTTTCACAGGCTCTGCTGTGAGATTTTCACAGGCTCGGCTGTGAGTTTTTCACAGGCTCTGCTGTGAGTTTTCACAGGCTCAAGTGAGTTTTCAATATGTTCCGCTATGTTCCCCCGCAGGTTTTAATATGATCTGCTCTAAGTTTTTAATATGCTCCTGTGTGAGGTTTAGATACTGTCCAGTGTGAGTTTTTCTCGGGCTCCACAGACTGCCAGTTTTTCTCAGGCTCATCCGCTGCAACAGGCACGCTGGGCGTTAGCTGTTAGTTCCAGTGCTCTTTTTGCAGTGAGTTTTTGTCCAGGCGCTTTTAGAAGTAATTTGCAGACTCCACTGCTAATTTTTCAGGCTCCAGTGCAATGACACCAGTAGGGGGAAAAGGTAGCTGAAGGTGACATTTTGTCTTGGGTGTCTCGGAGGGACATTATTTTTGATAGTGGGTAGAGCAGTGTCTGTGTTTGTTTTGCAGGATTACTTGAACCCTGTCACGCAACTTTGTCTTTGTCGCTTGGTTGGACGTCGTGCTCCTTACCGACACGATCTCTGGCCCTGACCACTCAGGCATTGTCAGTAAGAGGTACAGGGGGATAGTTTTCTCCTCAAAGCTGCATGGCACAACCCGGGGATGACGGTAACTGAGGGTGGCATTTTGTCTTGGGTGTCTTGGAGGGACTTTATTTTCAATTCAATAGTGGGTGGGGAAGTGTCTGTGTTTGTTTTGAGGGATTACTTGAACCCTGCCACGCACTGTTGTCTTTGTCGCTTGGTTGGACGTCGTGCTCCTTACCGACACGATCTCTGGCCCTGACCACTCAGGCATTGTCAGTAAGACGTACAGGGGGGATAGTTTTCTCCTCAAAGCTGCATGGCATGACTGGGGGATGACGGTAACTGAGGGTGACATTTTGTCTTGGGTGTCTTGGAGGGACTTTATTTTCAATTCAATAGTGGGTGGGGAAGTGTCTGTGTTTGTTTTGAGGGATTACTTGAACCCTGCCACGCACCGTTGTCTTTGTCGCTTGGTTGGACGTCGTGCTCCTTACCGACACGATCTCTGGCCCTGACCACTCAGGCATTGTCAGTAAGACGTACAGGGGGGATAGTTTTCTCCTCAAAGCTGCATGGCACAACCCGGGGATGACGGTAACTGAGGGTGACATTTTGTCTTGGGTGTCTTGGAGGGACTTTATTTTCAATTCAATAGTGGGTGGGGAAGTGTCTGTGTTTGTTTTGAGGGATTACTTGAACCCTGCCACGCACCGTTGTCTTTGTCGCTTGGTTGGACGTCGTGCTCCTTACCAACACGATTTCTGGCCCTGACCACTCAGGCATTGTCAGTAAGACGTACAGGGGGGATAGTTTTCTCCTCAAAGCTGCATTGCACTACCGGGGGGATAACCGTAACTGAGGGTGGTGTTTTGTCTTGGGTGTCTTGGAGGAGCGATGCGAAATCTGCCCCCTGATCACTCATGCATTACTAAGAAGACATACAGGGGACAGCATCTTCTTGCTCCTGTAGGATGTGAACTCTGGCCATTAACTCTGGCCATGATCACTCAAGCATATGTAGTGATACGTACAGCACCTCAAAACTGAGAAAGGACATGAATTGTGTTGATGTCTCATGTGTTTGGATGAGGAGGGGTTGCAATTTACTAGTGTAATTGTGTTGGTGGTAGTGTTGCAGGATTGCTTGAACCGCCATGCAACTTTGTCTTCGTGGCTTGGATGGACGCCACACTCCAGACTTGGTTGGATGCCAGGCTTGTGACTTGGTTGGACACCAAGCTCCTGGTGGATGCTATGATCACTGCAACTCACACAGTGTGTTGGCTTTTATTTGTTGTTCTTTGGTGGAATCTTATCGTGGTCTTAGAAATAAGTTTCCTTTCATGGATTGTTTGAATTTACCTTTGATTTGAATTGGATTTATCTTCGCAATGGTTTGGACCAATGATGACTTGCTTGATGTAGGCTCTCTTTAGCGTTATGCACATTGTAATGAATCTTTGACAATATTTTATGATAAAGAGATACTAATGCTAAAAGAACAAGTAACAATGTGTAACATGCACAGCCTTAGGAAATTACTTAGCATCCTTATTTGAGTTAGGTACTACTTTGTCTTGGGCTTATAACCCAATTAAATGCTGGAAGAACAAGTAACATTGAGCAGCATAAGGAAATTACTAAGCATCCTGATACCAATCAGGTATTACCTATTTGTTTTGAGCTCATAACCCAAATA
>JABMIG010000002.1:266515-374015 GCA_013187285.1 Cyclotella cryptica
AGCTCATACCACTTGAAGACATGGTCTGTTGCAATAGTGCACTCCTGACTATATGCATGACCACATTATGACTGGTTCGATGGTATTAAGACTCGTGAACACAGTCAAAATGCTGACTTCAAGGAATGAACCACAGGTCTCGTTGACTTGATGGCCTCAGGGCAAAACAAACCCACCTGGGGTTGGTTGATTGTCGCGGCTCGATTGACACGAACGATGGATGACGCAAAGATGGCTCACTTGTTGGCAGAAAGATGGCTCAATTGATGGCACAAAGATGGCTTGATTGATGAGCGATGACAGCTCAATCGATGGCACGATGACTGCTCGAATTTGCGAGAGCGATGCAGGCTCGAACGAGCAAAAATGATGACGTCTCAAACAAGCGAAGAGCGATGCGGCTCCAATTTGCAAGAGCGATGTGGCTTGAATTTGCAAGAGCGATGCCGGCTCCAATGTGCGAGAGCGATGCAGGCTCAAATTTGGGACAGCGATGCCCGCTCAAATTTGCGACATCGATGCTGGCTCTAATTTGCGACATCGATTCCGGCTCGAACTTGCGACATCGATGCCGGCTCGAACTTGCGACATCGATGCCGGCTCGAACAAGGGAGAGCGATGCCGGCTCGAACAAGGGAGAGCGATGCCGGATCGAACAAGGGAGAGCGATGCCGGCTCGAATTAATTTGCGAAATCGATGCCGGTTCGAATTTGCGAAATCGATGCCGGCTCGAATTTGCGACAGCGATGCTGGCTCGATTGCGATGCTGGCTCGAATTTGCAACAGCGATGCCGGCTCGAATTTGCGACAGCGATGCCGGCTCGAATTTGCGACAGCGATGCCGGCTCGAATTTGCGACAGCGATGCCGGCTCGAATTTGCGACAGGGATGCGGGCTCTACTTTGAGAGATCGATGCGGGCTCAAACACGTGACGGCGATGCTGGCTCGAACAAGCGACAGCAAGGCCGGCTCGAATTTGGGAGAGCGATGATGGCTTGAACGAGCAAGGATGGCTCGAACGATGGCACAATGATGGCTGAAATGATGGTGCAAGAAGGGTTCAAACGATGGCGAGATGAAGGCTCAGACGATGACAAGATGATATGTGTTGTTGGTGGGGCTCAATCCTGTTTGGGGATTGAGAATTCCACGTGTCAAGACAAAACATTATATATTATGTACTGTACCTATACTGTACCTAGTCTTTTATGTCGACCTTTTTGTATCTAATGTGTTTGACGAGATACATGTTGTATTGAAGGAAATTTTATATTTATCAGAAATACATACTAAAGGTATTATTTGTTTTCCGTTACACCATTGGCTGTCATTTTTTTAAGTTACATCAATCACCAACATCATGAGGCACATATTCCATGTACATTGATGGGGGAATGGGAAACAGAACGGCAAGAATGAGATACTTGATTTCGGTGTCAATGGCTCTTGTGGCCCTTTGGCTTGGTGTATTATTGGTGTTTCAGTTATGTGGCCTCCTGTGTTGCGATATACCAGCAGAGGAGAGCGGTCGCGTGTGACGGCGGGCGTGGACACAGGAGCTGTGGAGACGGAGGAGCTGTGGGGGCAGAGGAGTGGCAGGGAGGCTTGTGAGGATAAGACGAGCATCTGGAGGGCTTGTGGCGGCAACTAGCGGGGAGCAGGGGCAACTAGCGGGGAGCAGGGGCAACTAGCGGGGAGCAGCGGCAACTAGCGGGGAGCAGCGGCAACTAGCGGGGAGCAGCGGCAACTAGCGGGAGCAGGGCAACTAGCGGGAGCAGCGGCAACTAGCGGGGAGCAGCGGCAACTAGCGGGGAGCAGCGGCAACTAGCGGGGAGCAGCGGCAACTCGCTGGGACCAGCAGGATAGATGTGGGCAGTGTAGCCCATGGGGAGCAGAGGGACAAAAGGCATTGTAGAGTGGGGAATGTCATGTATGAGGTAGGTTCAATTTCTTTGTATTTGGAAATTTTCTACGATCAAGTATTTGGTTGTTTCAGGTATCATTCATCAGTTTCATTAGAGAGAGGGGGAATGTAAGGGGAATGCTGTGTTGGGTAAGGGGAAATTTTGATTTTTTTGCATTCTCAACATATTGTAGCTTATTTTCTTTTCTTTATATTGCCATTCGTTTTATGTTCAGATGATGATGGGGGGCCAACGAATATGTTGTTAGCACAAAAAAACAGTGTAAGTTGTATGTTCTAATTCTTTCCTTTTTTTCCTGCAGAGTTATTGACTTTTTGCATGAACCATTTGCAGGGGGCATAAGCAGATCCTATCGATTCCGGTGTTTTGGTGAACACTGTGGTGCGTTGAAAAGTTGTCATATCTACCATCTCTTGACAAACTGATTTTATTTCTGACCAAAATTTGATTTCTTCCTAAAACATTTGCAACCCACACTAATCATTTGTGCACTAAAAATGCAACACATGAAAAGGTGACACCTTCCGTGTGAGAGTCTTTTTTGTTTTTTGCTGCTCATATAAAATACCTGGTATTAATTTCCGTTCTTTTGACAAAAATCAAGGAATCCCGTTAGACACGACAAACTTAGGATTGGTTAATGGACCTTAACGGCTGGATGAGTTAACAGGGAAATATAGATTGCATGCAGGTAGTAGTGCAGGATACTTTGTTTATTTGACAGCAAAGTGTCTAGCTTCTAGCTTTATTGTCAATCGATTTGTGATGTGATTCATGCCAGACTCATGTTTTCATAATATAGTCTGCAGTAAATTATAAGATTGAATTATGTTGGATCACACCAAGCCGGATTTTGTGCATAATTTCAACAAATGGCTAATGTATAAAATAGTTTTTGCTGGAGCAAAGAAGTTCTCAAAATGTTACTCCTACCACTGGTCGGAGTTGCTTTTTCAGTTCCAAACGCAATCTATAGTTGACTTATAGTTAGAATCTATAGTTAGGGGCCTAACTATAAGGACTTATATTTGGCCTATAGTAAAAACTGCATATCGAAGATAAGAGTTATAGTTGCAAAAATATTTCGCACGATGATCAACTAGCAAAAACAAGTTCACATAGGAATTAGATACATATAAATTGGAATCATTTTTTAGACATACCTGAGCCTACATACAGGCACCTATAGTTGGCCTCTTCTGCAACTATAACCACAGCTATATTTTCGGTAGCAGTGCTACCAGCTTTAGTACCCAGCACTAGCTACCATGTCTAGCTAAGCTCACAGCCACATGGACTCCCGGTTATCCAGATCATAGCAGTAGCCATAATCTTTCTAACAGCGCGACCATGACTTCATTAGCTTAGTCTAGCATCTTATCAGCAGACGTTAGAAAGACACGCCCCACACGGCAGCCCGTAACGGAACAACGTCATCCCCACCATTCTTGTCTCACGGGAGTCAGTGCAGGCCCTCATGCCTCACCAGTCCCTCACAAAACTCAACGGCGAACCCACCCACGTCGCAATAAAAAAGCTCGAGAAGGAACTCGCCGCGAATCTCATTGCCGTCCCCTGCCCATGGGGACACGGGCGCGGGTACCTCGGCGAACTCCTACCTGCAGCACTCTTCCAGGCACGCTACGGAGCAGCGTACACGCCACCGGCAGCGGCTCCTCCCGCCTACCCAAATATTCCTCCTGGTGCAACCGTCGCCGCACGCAAGGAACTACGTGCCACAAATGACGAAGCCCAGCAACACTGGCAAACGATGCTCCATGTCCGACGCATCGTGGTAAACCTCGCCGCCTCCGCCATCAAAGACATGTACTACGCCGAACTCGACAATCTCGTCGAAGGACTCAACAGCGTCGAAATCCAAGACATCGTCGACCACATTAAGGATCGATACTGCCACATTGACCAGGCCGATCTCGACAAAAATCTCGAGAGATTCAACCAAGGCATTGATCCCTCCGTCCCGCTCATTGTTTACATTCGCAAACAGGAGGACTTCCAGGAATTCGCGAACGACGGCAACGTCAACATCTCCAAGGCCACCATGGTAACCACTGGCACGAAGCACGCCATCCAATGTGGTGCTTTCACCGATGCCTGGAAAGAGTGGAATCGCATCCCTTGCGCCAACCAAACCTGGCTGGCTTGGAAAACACACTGGACACGTGCCTTCAAAGAACAAAAAACCATCCAGAGACTCACGGGCGGCGAATTCTCCGCCAATTCTTCAATCCAAACCACCAACGACGAGCTCATGTTGCAAATGGTTACTTCACTCGACAATCTTGCATTCGCCGCAGTTCAGAAGAACGAGACTGTTGAAAAACTCATCGAAATGAACGCCCAAAAAGACAAAACAATTGCGGCCCTCACGTCCAATCTAACAGCAGAGAAGGCAATGGTTCACATCAAACCCAACCGACGTCAAACCTGGGGGTACCATGCCATTCGATCATGGTACTTCGCGCAAGCCCGACATCACTACCGCTGCATTCAAGTCGTCACAGACGCTGGTGCCGTTCGCGTTTCTGACACCTTTCAATTCCTGCATCACAACTTACCAAACCTCGCCATTACACACACAGACAGAATCACAAAGGCCACCCAACACCTCATACGCACCATTGACGGCCACCCAGATGCACCGGACGATGAACTCCAAGCAATCCAAAACCTCCGCGACCTCCTAACTGGCGCAACAACAAGCCACAAGGACACTACGCCCACTACGGAACCAATCTCTATCTTCCACGAAGAAGCCCCACCGTCTCTTGCACCCACATTGACTCACCTCGTCTCTCCCAATCCCCTCAACCACTCCATACACCTCCACCTGCGAGGGTGCCAAATCAACCAAATGTAATCCCCTTTGAAGAACATGAATACGCACCATCAACCCATCCGGCGTCACGATACAACCTACGATCCCGAGCGAACATCGTTCTTTCAGCCATCGCAATGATAGGAGAAGCTCATGCAAGAGGAATGATCGTATCCGCCGTCATCGACAACGAGACCGGTGACTCTTTGGAATATCGCCACCTCATCAAGCATCCAAAATACCGAGAAATCTGGAGTCGCAGCTATGCCAACGAACTCGGCCGCCTCACGAATGGCATCCATGACATGCCAGGCACCAACACGATGCAGTACATCCGGAAAAGCGACATCCCAAACGACCGCCTGAAATCCGTCGCCTACAGCAAAATCGTTGTCGTCGAACGTCCACAAAAGAAGGAAAAACACACGCCTCACCGTGGTCGGCACCTACATCGACTATCCTGGCAACACTGCCGTCCCAACCTCTGATCTCACCACAGCAAAGTTGCTCTTCAACTCAGTCATATCAACCGCCGGTGCGACCTTCCACGGAGGCGATCTCAAAAATTTCTACCTCAACACTCCAATGGATCGACCCTAGTACATGAGACTGAAATTCGACCTCATCCCTCAAGAAATCATCAAGAAGTACAAACTCGACAGCTACAACGAAGACAGATGGATCTACGTGCGCATCGATCTAGGCATGTACGGCTTGCCGCAAGCAGGCATCCTAGCCAACAAACTCCTTGCAAAACGCTTGGCGAAAGCAGGTTACTACCAATGCCAACACACTCCAGGAGTGTGGCGGCACTTGTGGCGTCCCATCACCTTCTGTCTTGTTGTAGATGACTTTGGCATCAAAACAGTCGGCCTCAAACACGCAAAGCACTTGCAGCAGGAACTCGAAAAGCATTATGAATGCTCAATGGACTGGAAAGGCGAACTGTTCTGCAGCGTACGACTCAACTGGGACTACAAAAACAGGACAGTATGCCTCTCCATGCACGACTATGTAAGAAGCGCGCTGCACAAATTTGCACACCCACAACCGGCCCGCCCCCAACATTCCCCGTATAAAGCTGCGCCCATCTCATACGGATCTACTACACAGGAAAATTTAACCGACGACACATCTTCTTTGTCACCGGACAAAATCAAGTTCATACAACAAGTGGTAGGTACTTTTCTTTTCTTTGGTCGTGCAGTCGACCCGGCACTAGCAGCCGCATTGAGCTCCATAGCCTCCCGCCAAAGCAAAGGAACCGAAGCCACTCTGCAGGCAACGAGACAGCTTCTCGACTATGTCGCCACCCATCCCAACCCTTGCATACAAAATCTCGCAAGCGATATGATCCTCGCTCTAGACACCGATGGCTCATATCTCTCGGAACTCGGCGGAAAAAGCAGAGTGGCTGCTTACATGTTTCTCACAAAAAAGGACGACCCAGACTTCCATAACGGCGCTGTCCTCATCCTGTCCAGCATCATCAAACATGTCATGGCTTCAGCATCTGAAACTGAAATTGCATCACTCTTCTACGGCTGCAAGGAAGCCATTCCACTGCGGATCACCCTTGAAGAAATGGGACATCCCCAACCCGGACCTACACCCGTCACCACTGACAATTCAACAGCCGTTGGACTCACACTCAAAACAATGATTCCAAAGGCTTCCAAAAGCATGGACATGCGCTTCCAATGGTTGAAATGCCGACGCGCACAATCACTTTTCAGGTACCTGTGGGCAAAAGGTACAAAAAACAGAGCTGAATATCCCAGCAAACATCACTCAGAAAAACATCACATGCTCATACGTCCCCGATATGTTCAAGATCTCCTACCAATCTAAACAAGTGGTTCCTTTTGCCCTCATTCAGCACAACCCATTTATCTAGCTTATGCCCTTAATCCAACATGATTATCATCTCACGGTCAAGATGCCTATGTCCACCAGCACTGGCGAGGGTGTGCAGATCTGGCAGTAGTTACCTACCTACCAGCTTTAGTACCCAGCACTAGCTACCATATCTAGCTAAGCTCACAGCCACATGGACTCCCGGTTATCCAGATCATAGCAGTAGCCATAATCTTTCTAACAGCGCGACCATGACTTCATTAGCTTAGTCTAGCATCTTATCAGCATGATTATGGTTTCTTTGTGTATTTTTGGCACTGGGAATGGTCGGCCATGATATGGCTTGGCGCCTTCCTTCAGTTCTAGGGAGACGGGGTCTGTGTTCCAATCACCTAGTGTTCCATCAAAAAGTTCCTCATATTCTATGAGTAACTCTAGTAACTTGTTTTGGTCTTGGAGACTAAGGTGAGTACCGTTGGTGCTAACAACTGATTGGAGGTCTGCTTTTTCAAATTTAGCATCTAGGATATGGACCACTCTCTGAGTCGCTTCTTGCATACTACTGGGTTCATTTGCCAAGCTGTTGTTCACAGCCCAGGCTTTTTCCATTGTTGACTTAGTCAGACGACTGATGTCCATCATTGGCAAAATGACGTCATCAATTGTTATCTCTTTTGTTCGAAAATCTAGAACAATTCCTAAGTCTCTCATATGGTATTACAACCGAGAATGAGGTCATACATTGGCTTGGTCATCTTCTTCTTATCATATTCCACAACGTCTGTTGTTACCAGATACTCCTTGCTGTTGGAATAATCAAAAATACGAAGGAGAACCTCACTCCTTCCTTTGGTTAGGAAGTCCCCATTCGACGTGTGCCAAGAGTTTGGCACCTGCCTAGTCAAGTAGGGGAAATGCATGGATGTTCCCTCTTCATGGAACATCAAGTCCCCATCAGATCCACTATCAAGTAGGACTTTGAGGACTTTGTTACTAGTGCAACTCTTCCCAGAGTGTTCGTGCTTCTGTGGAAGTTGATCTTTAGTTGCGAAGGTATGCCATGCTTTGGCTACTACAGCTGTGACTCTTCCTTCTGTTTGACTTTTGAAGGAAGTGTTCACACTATTTAGAAAGGCACCCAACAGTTCGGGGTCGGACAGTTTGGCAATTATCTCACTCTGTGTGTTCTTTTCGATTTTTGCTGCAAGATTTTTTGATCTTGCTTCATCGTGCTATCGAAAACAATTCGATTTTAAAATTGAATGTTTCGGTACCTTATTAAGATTTTTTGAATCTTTTATAATCTCGTTAGTTAGATTATTATTCAAATTAATGTTTGAATATGAGTTAACAGTAGTTTTACTCGGACTGGGGTGAGTATAACTTGTTCGCTTATTACTTTTTAGTTTCTTACTACATGTATCGATTTCCCAGTACTACCGTACCCATCCTTTCAGGACAATTCGGAGTCATTGCTGTCACTTTCATGACGTCGCTTGCGCTTCTTCTGCAAACACTTGAGTTTCTTGTTAGATTTTTCAAGTTTCTCAATCTTCGCAGACAACTGCGCATAGGCACTATTGGTGTGATGAGAAGCCTCTGGACCATCTGAAGGTCCACAGGGCTTTCTTCCTGCAAAGTCCTTTTTGAAGAAACCATCCTTCTCATACTTACGGCACTCCTGCGTATTATGGGTCATGTGCGCGCCCCCATGCTTCTTGCACAAAATGCAGTGCTTCGCACTTGTGGTACGCTTACTTGGGATTCGATCCTTAAACGTAACCATCTTTTTCTTGGAGGAGTCGCCGGACTTCGCGGAACCTTTAGGCCCATCACGATCCTTGTCGGTCGGATAGGCCTTCTCGATACGTTCGAGTGCTTCTAGAAGCTTCCGAACGCTCTGGGGTACCGATGCCCCACTGAGTTTGTATTGGTCTTGCCAATTCCTCGGGACCATGCGTAGTATGTGACTAGCTAGGTCCGGGTCATCGAACGGCTTCACCGCAGTGGTGAGCTTGGTGGCACGGTTGGAGTAGTACAGACAGGGCAATAGGTCCAAATAGCCATTCAGCTGCTGGATGCGGCTGATGAACTGGCGAATCGGAACTCTGTTGGGCTTCTTCAACCCGTTACTGATGTAGAAGCGCTGGGTCTCAGCAGCATCGTTACGGAACACGGTCAACAGATGGAAGCTGATGCATTCCATGAATGACCCCCAAGACTGCTCACGCTTCTCGGGATGTTCTTCCCCATAAATATCAGTCCATGGAGAACAGTCAATTTGTTCACTCACAATCTTCTTCCAGGGGCGCCTAGCTTCCTCCGTGAGTAGGTTGGAGTAGAGGCTGAACACTTGATTGATGACGGACGTAACAGCCTATCGTCAGCTATCTTGGCGGCTTCTAGGGCCTTTTCATAAGCTTTTTCTTCGGGAGGATTCGCATCCGATCCCGAGTAACTCTTAAAAGCTTCTTCGGCCTTGGTTGCCTTCTTGATGCAATCCTTCTGGTCCTTGCAGACCCTATCATATGTCGCATCAAGGCTCTTCTGCCTTACGGCATCCAGGGCTGCTTGGACATGCATCAGGAATTGCTCGGGAGTACCGTGTGACCACACGGATACCCTCAACTCTACCTTGCCAGGCAGGGTGAGCTTCATCGTGCTGGCGGTAGTATCTACTGCCAGGGCGTCTTGAACTACATCCCTTTCGGGTATGTATGGCACGGGCGGCTTGTTCCGTCCCAGGTTCCTCTCACACTCTTGGCTTTTAAGTCCATCAGGGACTGCCTTAGAGGTGCTCATTCTCTTTAATGCGTCACCTAGGCGTGTACTTATAAATAGGGCTTTAAAAAAGCTCCTAGGGGTACCGCTGAAGTGAGCAAATTCTCGTGGCTGACACGTCGTAGTTGTGTTTTGCACACTCTCGTATTACGTAGCTGACGGCGGGTCTGGTTGCGCAATGGAGCACGAGTGACAGAGTGGAGGGAAAAAAGTTTTTTGGTGGCTTTCACGCGAGAAGGTCGCAGAAACGGCTATCTATAGATAGTGACCTAAGCCGTTTGGAGATAAAAAATACTAAATACCAATATTGTAGATAAAGGTGTTATAGATTTGTTGATGATGGTAATTTGTGAGCTTATCATTTAGTGATTACAATGAACAAATGAGGATGGGATGTCAATGCAATCCCAATGAAATAATGTGATTCTGTGTAGGTTTCTACACATCTCTGGTATGTTTATACCCTTCTCATGAGGGTGTTCTGACAGAGTGTTCTCTTGTCGCTTAGATCCAAAGATATGGATCTTTATCATTGTCAGGACCTCTCATCACTTGGGAGGTCAGGATGATCCCTTACTTGGGAGTTTTTGAATTAGTCCATATTGGTACTAATAAGGGTACCAATAGGGGTACTAATTAAGGTAGGTTCTTGGCCTATGTCACAAATGCACCCGGAAAATATAAGCACTGTAGGTAGGGGGCAATCCTTGACGGGACACCAAACTCAGTCTGTCGGCTGAGTTTTGGCCATATTCCCATGGTTGGCCTGTAAGAATTCAATCAAAATAAAATGACTTGTGCTCATTAAACCATTGGTAAAATAGGCAAACAAGCATCAAACTCAGCTTGAAAGTATTCCAGCTACTGCCAAATGTTGTTGGCTAAGGGGTGATGCTGGATGGTGTGTTTTGGCTGTTTCTGTGCTAAGTCAGGAGGCCATCAATTGAAATAATTTGAGCTCTGTACACAAAAAATGGGTAGAAATGGTGAAGAAGGATCAAGCACATCATTGTAAAATACCCGTCGCTGTGAATTGTTGTTGGATTTTTGGCAATCCCAGACAGGAGGACTAAGTCAGTTTGTGGGCTTAGTTTTGGCAGTTCTTGTGCTGGGTTGCAGGGTATCAACGTTCAATGTTATCTACTTCTGGAATAAAAAATCTCAAAATTTGTGCTTAATTCCTATTTTTGTGCACAATAAAAATTGTAGAACATACATAGAACCAACTGATTTGTCATTAAAAATAGGACCAAATCGATGTCCCAGAACATACAAGTTACCAACACTTGAATTGCCACCAAACCTGACAAAACTATCAAGTGTAGAATATAACACTGTGATGTTGTTATCATGATTTTAAGTACAAGTAGGCCAATTCTAGAAATTTGCACTTAATTCCTATTTGGAGTGTGTATACAAATAGGCAGAACATATATAAAACCAACTGATTTGTCAATTAAAATAGGTCCAATAAGCAATCACCAAAAACAAAAAAAACAACCCTAGAATAGCCACCAAAACTAGACCCAAAAGTTGATCTTCTTGGTGATAACTCATGATTCATGAAATGTCAGTCACGAGCTACCAACATGCCACCTGTACACTTGAATGATTTTTATGTGTATGTAATAAACTGAATTGTAGCTTGAGCCATGCATAAAAAAATCCGGTAAGCCACCTGTACCTTCTTGAAACCACCAGTTAGCCACCCATACACTCTTGCATTTTGGGAGAGTACAGGCAGATTACCAGAGTTTTGTGTGTGCAGTGAACTTGTGTTGTTGCCAATAGTTGAAGAGTTTACTTGACATGTGATTGGGGGTGTGGTAGAAAGTGGAAACAATTTGACAATAATTGAAAGCCCTGATGGGTGAATACTCAAAAGCCCACTCAAAGGCAAAGCTATTTTAATGATCAGCCCATTGATATCAGCCCTAAGTGCTGCATTAACACTAAGGGATATCTCAAAATTTTAGGACAAAAAACTACTGTGCTTTTATAAGTTGTAGCCTGGTCACTTAGTCCTGTTGCTGACAATTATCTAAGGCCATTCGCCTTCAACTGGGTTATATGCTGGGTGAAATGCTTGTTATGCTCATTACCCATGTTCATGTTTAACCCATTGGAGATCATGCCAGCAACCTGGCAGTCCACTCCAATGGATTAGAAAAGATAACCCACTGGGCGGAAATCAAAATCCTCTGGGTTTTAATCATCAATTTCCCCCAGGCAATTTCTCCTGGGGTTTCATTCTTGCAGCCACTCATTTTTCCCACCATATCTTTTTGGTGCACGATTCATCTGAATCTCATACTCTTTGTCCCAACAATTTTGTCACATATATCATTTGGTGTCCATAGAGAGCGTACCATGCTCTATGCACCACCAAAAAATCGTGACACCATTCTCCTGTTACAAGTTTGGTAACATACTATAAGTGGAATTAACTGAAGAATTTCAATTTCTCCTATTCGAAGATTTTTGATGCAATAAAACAGCAAAATGCTGCAATGAAGGGAAACTGATTTCATGCAGAAGCGCATCCTTTTTAGGGTGCTTTTGATTACGTACTTCTTCTACATCATTGCCTCATCCGTATCTCCTGCTGACACCTCTTCAACTTGTTCCAAGGGTGCATATTCATGCTTGGCTACACTGGGGATTTTGTGTAGCATGACAGAGAAGTTAGACATTTACGTTTGGTGAGTCCTCCTTCACTTTGACGCTCTCCAACTTCCGTTTCAAGTCATTCTCTCCCCCTTTGAGCATTAACATTACTAGTTGTCTCTTAGTTTGGAAAAAATGGCAAGAAACAACAATCAACAAAACTGGACCAACTGTCAGTCCTCATGGTGGGTATTGTCAAGCCACGTCACTGGTTCAGTGAACTTATCTTGGTTGGTTGTTGCATATAGTTTGTTTCAGAAAAGGCAGTGATAGTTGTCAGTAATCAGTCCTTCATGTCAACATTACTATTACACAATAGTTGACAGTGCTTGTGTTATCTTGTATTTTTTGTAATACATTTTATCTTCAAACTTTACAATTCAGGCCAAGCAAAAGGAAGTAATCAACCAATGGAACCCATTGTTGATTGTGAGTTAGAGCAGTAAGCAGATGCATTGCTCAACTTCCATTTGGATGATTGTTGAATACACATCATCATTGCTTCTTTCTTCTCTCCTGCCTCTTCACCAGTCCGTTTGCTTGATGGACGGGCTACTGCAGAGACAAATGCACAGAGGAAGGAAGTGGGTTTATGAGTTAGTTGAGCATACAGAAAAGCTGCAAAGAATCAACAACATTTTACCCCACAAACTTGTTAAATTCTGTGCTCATTTGCTGGCACATTTTATGTGGGCATAACATTGAACAACTGTGACCCAGTTGTTGGCATGAAAAATTTCCTGGGGAAAATGTCCTGGAAAAAAAACAGAAAAATAGGTGGGTTAAAAAGTATATAACCCAGGACCCTTACCCAGTCAAAGCCATAAATGGCCTTAGGCTGTGACTTTGTAAGAATTGATTGGAATAGGCCATCAGAATTTTGGGATGCCTAAAGGTGATTCCTCTGAGAGATGTTTTTATTTCAGCACAATTGGCCAATATGTCAAGATATTAATGGCCAAACTGGGTTTCAGCTTGTCACCATTCTTGATGTTCCAAACGTAGAAATTACTATTTTATTTCTCACTCTTCTGCAAGACAGATATTTTATTTATTACTCTTCGTCATACAATTTTTCTTCAATTGGTCAATAGTTGGTTGATAGTTTGTCTTTTGTCAATAGTATTCAATAGTAACCTGACAACTAGTGTTGATAGGTTGACCTTCTATTGATTCAATACTATCAATTTTTGTCCTTGTACTAGCCGCCATGTCAGCCAACTATTGCGACCAACTATTGATGAGTGATGAAAATATCAATAATTGGTCAATACTTGACATATATATGTTGGGTACCAAATGGCCACCGGCCCCGTGCTGGAACTGGGACATCATTTTCGCCCCGTGCTGGAATTGGGACAAAAACAGCCCCGTTGTGGCACTGGCCAAAAAATCGCAATCGAGTGAAGATTTGGGGCGCGTTTTCAGTTGAAGTAGAGTGTTAGGGGTACCCGAACACCGAAAATTCTGACATGCTTCTCTGACCTAAGTAGATAGGCCATCTGCTCGCTTCCGCTTCCATGCCATCATGTGGATTTTTTGCATCCACCACATTTGCCATCTCGTGCATCTTTCACATCACCCGACGCACCCACACGAACTGCGATTCAACGCACTATGCAGTAATTGCATTATTTCGCTCGCGTTTTTTGGCCAGCACAACACCCTCACTCTCACACAACTGACACAGATCGCGCTCTCTCGAGTTCTTCTACTGCTCGCACTCTGTGAGCCACCACAGTTTGTGTTGTTCCTCTGCCCCATCGAGAATTCACTTCTCTCCACAGCGACATCCCACTTGCACCATGGCCAGGGCTGGAAAGAGGAAAAAACCATCCAGAAAGCCCTCAAGGGATCAATCTGATGACTCTTCCTACTCTCTCTCCCAGAGTCCAGCACCATCAGAAGAAGAGCCTCTTCAAGATGTAGAAGAGGATGACATACAATTTGAATCCCAAGGAGATGAGTTCGAGGAGTTCTCTCAAGAGTTAGAGTTGGAGGAATTGGATGACACTTTTCCACACGAGGAACTCTCCACCATTCCAGAAGGTGAAGAGGGCAACAAAGACGCTGCTTCCCTGTCTGCCAGGAAGGCAGAGTTCTACAAGGCAGTAGATGCCAGGATCTTCACCATGTCAAAAAACAACAAGCATACACATATCATCTGTGATTCTGTTTTTGATGAGATCTACAATCTGATGCTGGCCTTACAAGATTCTGATGAGGAGCAATGCCTCCACCTAATAAGAAAAATCCCCAACAAAGTGGCGTACAAGTGGGTGAAGAAGTATGTCATCATGACCATCGACACAAGCAACATACTGATCTACAAGCAAGATGATGGAGAAGCTTTGGATTCTTGCCAAAAGGTTGCTAGCTACAGCAAGATATTTGATGTCCTCCGGCAGATCCATGAATTGGATGCTGGTAATGACCATCCCAAGGCTAAGACTCTATTCAAGAGGGTTTCAGCGAAATATGGGAAGAGCATCCCTCGCTGGGTCTGTGAGATGTTCCCACAGTATTGCCCAGTGTGCATCAGGTCACGTCCTCGCAAGAAGGCAAAAGCAGGGCACCAACCTTTGCTCACTCGAGGTATGAATGTCCGAGCACAAATCGACCTCATCGACTACCAGAGTATGCCTGATGGTCCCTTCCAATATGTTTTAGACTACCAAGACCATGGCATTAAATTCTGCCAATTGCGCCCCTTGACAACAAGGACACACCGAGCCGTGGCAATTGAACTTATCCAGATCTTTTGCATCTTTGGTCCTCCTTCCATTCTTCAAGCGGATAACGGTAAAGAGTTCTGTCATGGAGCTTCTAAATCTCGACGTGTTGAATTGGATGAAGAGGTATGTTGTTATGTGTTATGTCTCTATCACTTGTGATCACAGCGACATTAACATTTTTTAGTTCTGTACTGGCGTTATCTCTGAGATTAAAAAATTATGGCCGGGAACAGTGTTGGTCACAGGGAAACCCCGTCACTCTGAGTCCAATGGTGGAATAGAGAGAAGGAACAGGACAGTAGAGGAGAAAATCAGCAACTGGATGCACGAGAATAAGTCAAAACACTGGGCGCAATCACTACCTTTCATCCAGTGGAGGTGTAATACTCAAATTCATCGAGGCATAGGAAATAGGACACCGTATCATCTCATGTTTGGCCAACATCCACAGGTAGGAATTTCAAATTTGCCAATTGCACCTAACATGCTGGCTGGATTGGCAACAGAGATGGATGTCAATCGGTGTTTGGGGTTGGAGCCGGATATTCCATTGAAGGAAGCAACTCTACCCATGTGTGCAAGGACAGCTGATACACCTTCGTCAACTGTGAAGAAAACAACAAAAGCCAGTGAAAATAATCATGAGTTCTCGGCCAATACTTCTTCTCAAAATGAGATGTCGACAGCTTCGGGAACACCAGGTAATTATCAGTTGTCTTGTAAGGCATTTACGAGGCAAGGTTACAATGTTGATAGGACAGATGACTTGGTGGCTAAGTTCATTAAAAAGGTAACAGTGAACACGCCAAATGGAAGTTACTTTGGTTGGAAAGGTTTACGTTTCCAGTGCGGAGCATTGTTTATGAGTCTGCCATCTCATATTAATTTCAATGTGAACAGTTACCTCTTGATGACAGGTGGTTTCCCCAATCTTCAGCAGAAGGCAGGTCACCAACTGCTGACGGATGTTGCAGCTGTGGGGAATCAGAAGACCCCACGCGAGGAAATTTCAGGTGTGGGTAATCTTAAGAGCCCACCAGAGGATAAGGATATAACAACGCCTAGGAAGGAACCAGAACCACTTCAATTATTGACTGCTGATGAACAAGATTTTATGCCAACCATTCTTGATGAGCCAGCAAAGTACAAAGGTGATGTCGGCCACCCATGGTTATCACTGCTCCTACAGATGACACAGCCAACAAATGCTGTCACTCTTGAGAATGCTAACATCCGCAGTTGCTTTGCTGTTATGGACAAGGAAAGCACATTGTCAGATCCCTGGAGACGAGTTATTCTGAGGAGAGTAAGGAAAGCAATGTGGGAATTATTGGATGAGTATGGTGGCAGCGTATTGGAAATAGTTCTTCACAGGGGTGAGAAGGGTGTCATTGAGAAATGGGGCCAATGGTTTCGTGCCCCAACAGTCCAAGATTTCAATGCGGCTATGTTAGCTGACAAAAAGAGAAAGGCTGAGTTGGAAGTGAGAGAGAGCGAACTGATGGAATCACCACGACGCAAGAGTATCCGCAATGCAGCTTTTCAGGCATTGTCACAGCAGGGCAGGAGCATGAAGAGGAATGCTTTATCAGACAAACAATTGCATTTTGCCGTGGGGAGCATTGTCCAGGTACCACTACATGATGTTGACACAACCAAGGCTGATGGGAAGACTTTGACATTGGTTGTGGTGGAAGTAGTTCAGTCCAAAGACAGTTCTTGTGCTAAATATCGCTTGGCCTGTAAAGCTGGTGTCTTAGACACACTCTACCATCCCAGCTACATGACCTCGGTCGCATCCAACACAAAGCTTCTGGGTTTGGATAGTGTTCTAGATGAATGGACTGGCTTGCCAAGAATTAAGGAGAGGAAAGCGGCAGCATCTGTTTCAATGGTTGGTGGGCAAGGGAAGCATCTTGGGTGTGGTTGCAAGGCCGGGACCTGTCGTACCGCAAGGTGCTCCTGTTTTAAAGCTGGGTTGTTATGTAATTCAAAGTGTCATGGCGGCATCAACAAGAACTGTGTTAACAAGGAATAAACAGCAGTGGATAATTTCTTAAATATTGAATTAATTGTTTTCTAGGAACTATTGTCTAAGGATAGACAAAGAATTTGTTGTGTCATGAGGACAAAATCATGTCACTACATTAGTGCCACATTGGGACTTCCCAAATTGGCACTGCATTTACAGTGCTAAAAGACAATCGATTTTCAAACTACATACTTATGTACCCTCCACAGTGAAAAGTTGGGGCGCCCCAAACTGGCACTAGTGACAATTTGGGGTGCCCCAAGGTGGCTCTGGTGCCACAATGGGACCGGTGACAATTCGGGGTTTCGGGTCGAAAGTCCAGTTCCAGCACGGGGCGCGTCAAAATCGTAATTTTTGCCCCTGCGCTGGCACGGTGCCACACGGGGCTGTTTTTGTCCCAGTTCCAGCACGGGGCGAAAATGACGTCCCAGTTCCAGCACGGGGCCGGTGGCCATTTGGTACCCAACATATATACCTATGGAATATGGTCTATAGTTGGTCAATATCAAGCAGGTGATAGTATCAACTCATACACTCAAGATGTCTACTAAAAAGTCAATAGATTGACTTTTATTGACATTTTTGCGAGGAGTCCATACTATCTAATGTTTAGTCAATATTTGATATTTTATCAATCCCATTGATAAAAGCCAATAAGGTCTATACTTAGGTTGATAGTTGAACAATGTTTAGTGAAGTTGCTTGTCTTGCTGGCTAGTGTGTGATAAAGTGACATTCCAACATGTGTACAATTTTTCATTGCCAATAATTTGTGTCTATACATACATATATAAATACATACATGTATTTGTGTATATATGTTAGTGCCAATTTATATTCTAAGCCATCATTTAAACCGTCATCCCATTTTATATATTGGAATGTCATTATGTGAAATGGCATATCATTATTTATAACAGCATTAGTACCACACTGCAAACGAAAAACACCGGTAACCTCCCCGTACACTCGAGTGTACGGGGAGGTTACCGGAGCCCCCGGAATGGTATCTTCCGGTAACCTCCCGGTACACTTCTGTAACCCTCCGGTAAACTAGTGTACGGGAGGGTTACCGAGTCTACCGGGAGGTTACCGGAAATTTGAGACCAAGAGGAGCTTTTCGATTTTTTCTACGCACGATAGGAATTGGTACTTTTTTACAGGAAAACAGACTTCTCAGTAAGTCTTAGAATCGATATCAATCTAATTAGTGGCTATAACTGCATTACTTAGTAGCTAAAAAATGTTTACCGGTGGCATACCGGAAGTGTACGGGAGGGTAACTGGAAGTGTACGGGAGGGTAACCGGAAGGTTATGGGAAGGCTACCGGAGAGTACCGGAGGGTTACCGGAGCATACGGGAGGCCTACCGAACGTTACAGGAGGGTTACCGGGAGGGCTACCTACTGTTGAACTGCAATAATAGAGTATGTGCAATTTATCTCCACTAATATAATTAAACATACTACATTTACAGATTTAGGGGGCCCGCCCAACTCATCGCCCACCAAAAGGACACAGGTGCCAAAATTTCAGCCCCAAGCTGCTCCAAGATGAAAAACGATACTGTGGACAATAATATCACTAAGGCAGAAGAAAATTAATTATTTAATTGAAACTAAGCTGAAATGAAAACAATTGAAATATAGTATGACTTCAATAACTCACCATGAAAATTTACATGCCTCTGCAAACCGTTGTCGGCAACACGGCGGTGCAAGGCGAATGCCAAACTCAGTCTGTGGACTGAGTTTCGCTGTTCCGTGCCTGACCTGAAATAAAATAATTGAAAATTAGATGTAGTCAAGACATGTGTAGAAATAATTGTATTCTATTCAACTCACCTCTGTTAATATACCCGCCGCTGCCAAATATTGTTGGCAACATGGCGGTGCAAAGCAAAAAATCCAAAACTCAGTCTGTGGACTGAGTTTTGGGGATATCAGAACTGGGGCTGTAACTATTTAATTGAAAAAATTAAAATATGTTGAGTATAATAGGGTCAAAAATGATGAGTTAATCAAAACTCACGCCCAAAATATACCCGCCGCTGCCAATTGTTGTTGGCAACACGGCGGTCCAAGGCGGAATGCCAAATTCAGTCTGTGGACTGAGTTTCGGCGATTTCGCCAGTACACCTGTAACTAGTTAATTGGAAAAAAATGGACGAGTGGTGAGTATTATAGTGCGTAAAATGGTGAGTTCATCACAACTCACCCCCAAAATATACCGGCCGCTGCCAATTGTTGTTGGCAACATGGCGGTCCAAGGCGAATGCCAAACTCAGTCTGTGGACTGAGTTTCGGCGATTTCGCCAGTACACCTGTAACTAGTTAATTGGAAAAAAATTGGACGTGTGGTGAGTATTAAAGTGCAAAAAATGGTGAGTTCATCACAACTCACCCCCAAAATATACCCGCCGCTGCCAATTGTTGTTGGCAACACGGCGGTCCAAGGCGGAATGCCAAACTCAGTCTGTGGACTGAGTTTCGGCGATTTCGCCGGCAGGCCTGTAACTAATTAATTGGAAAAAATTTGGACGTGTGGTGAGTATTATAGTGCGAAAAATGGTGAGTTCATCACAACTCACCCCCAAAATATACCCGCCGCTGCCAATTGTTGTTGGCAACAAGGCGGTCCAAGGCGGAATGCCAAACTCAGTCTGTGGACTGAGTTTCGCGATTTTGCCGGCAGGCCTGCAACTAATTAATTGAAAAAATTTGGACGTGTGGTGAGTATTATAGTGCAAAAATGGTGAGTTCGTCACAACTCACCCCAAAATATACCCGCCGCTGCCAATTGTTGTTGGCAACAAGGCGGTCCAAGGCGGAATGCCAAACTCAGTCTGTGGACTGAGTTTTGGCTATTTCGCCGACAGGCCTGCAACTAATTAATTGAAAAAATTTGGCCGTGTGGTGAGTATAAAATTGCAGAACAAGACGAAATCGTGATTACTCACCCCCAAAATATACCCACCAATGCCAATTGTTGTTGGCAACATGGCGGTGCGAGGCGGGAGGGATAACTCAGTCTGTGGACTGAGTTTCGGCCATTCCCATGATGGGCCGGTGGGGTATCAGTGATGTAATTGAAAAAATAATTGTGTGATGTGAAAGCAGTGAGAGGGCGCACTGCTATTGTACCGCACCATACTGTTGTGTCTGGGTCAAGCACCATTGTTGTAGTATGGTACCATACGTAGATGTACTAAAACTGAATTATCATACAAATACGCCACACAAGAATTAGGTGATGTGATACAAAGGAATAAGTAACAGTTACGTAGACACACTTAGCCAATTTTCAGCCCCACATATTATTCTTATGTATTCTCATTTTTGGTGCAGTCACTTCTGATAGTACCATATTATTTTGAAAATATGAATAGGCCCAAAGCACACTCACCAAATCAAGTCATGATCAAGCCTAGAATTGAAACCAAAACTAGACCCAACAGGTGATCTTGCTGTTTACAACTCGTGATTCACTAAATGTGAGTCACGAAACAAACAACCACTCGGAAGATATTTTTTGCTTCAAAGCTTAGCGTGATAAACGAAAATGCGGCTTAAGTAATGTATAAAAAAACCGGTAACCCACCCGTACACTCTTGAAATTCCGGTAACCTCCCCGTACACTCTGACGTTTTGCGAGTGTACGGGGAGGTTACCGGTGTTTTTCGTTTGCAGTGCAATTTATATTCTAAGCCATTATTCATACTGTTCTGCCATTTTATATAATGGCTGTGAGAAACAAGTTTGACATTGTTCTTGTCTCATCCTCTACGCGCATCCACACATCAAGTTTACACACATTAGCCTAGTATTACAGCAATTTTTCAAGATCATTCTGAGATCTGTACCTATTGTCCAAGATGTAATTGATTTTGCTTGAATTGTGTTATGTGGACATCAACAGTATTGTATGTTTAGTTAGAATCATGTAAAAAATACTGGCATATCCAGTATGCATTCTGGATGTATCCTATTTTTAAACTGACATGCCACAAAAGCGCCAATATAAATTTAGAGAAACGGAATCATACTCCGATTGAAAATTTTAATCTAGGATTTATAGAGGCCAAACCAGTATTAACATTAATAGTAACAGTATCAATAATGGTGCGGTACTAATGCAAACACGCAGTTATAACTAATGATGTGCCATTTTACATAATGGCATTCTGACACATAAAATGGCACAACAGTATATATAATGGCGAAGCATTTAAATTGGTACTGACATATATATTGCAAGAATTTAAATAGAGTTGGTGACATGAAATTATGAGATGTCAGCAAATTTTCTTCTATTTGTACCATGTCTTCATGGGGTACCACAAGAGAGCCCATCAAAGTGGATCTCCATACAGGTAGTCACATGAATGCTAAATAGGATTTTCTTTTTTGATCTTGTCAAGGGTACAAAGGCATTATTGGGTAAGTAATTAGGCCAATATGACCAACAGGTATACAGATTGAGGCACACAAGGACAACTTCAAGATGATATGCTTGTAGCACATGCTGATATAGGCCAAGAATCTGCCTTATTTAGTCCCCTTAGGTACTAAAAATTAAAAAGAATCTTTAATCTAAAACAAAAAGGTAAAATCCCAAGTGGCAAGGATTCCCCATGAAAAGGGCTCCATTGCCCCTGATCCCAGAGGCATGGACTTCTCAACACAAAAAGTCCATAGCCCCAAACAAAGGAACACTCTTGAGAAGGTGTAAACATAACAACATTGTGTAGAATCTACATCTACACAATGTTCGTTTTCAATGACATGGATGGAACAACATTTGCATTGCCCTTCCATCCTCACAATACAAAAATAAGCTCATAAAAATAATTCATCAACCCCTGTCAAACTACCTTTAAAAATCCTGCTCAATATTTTTGCAACCAAACGGCTCAGGTCACATGCATAACTTATCATCAGGAGTCATAATATCTAGAATAAAGATAATATTTGTTGTCAAGTCTTACCAATTGTATAAAAGATGCTTATTACTTCTTATTCCAAGCAAAGAGGCTTTCAGTGCCAGTTTCTTATACCAGATTAATCAGACATCCAGTCTCCATCAGTATTGTGAAATTAAAAGTAAGCATATACATTGCAAGTCAGTAGAATTCCCTCTATGTTACACTTCTGAGTAGGGGGTTTCAGGAGGGTTAACAGATGTCTTGATCATTGTAGAAATAATTGAACTCCTTGTAGTCATTCTTTTGTACTTATCCGAAAAGAAAGCATAAGTTATTCAGTCTATATGATCAACTAGGTGGATGACATACAAGGTCAATCACAATACTGTTTTGGATCTTGTTGTAAATGAAGCATCCATCATAGAACAAACACAATGGAGAGGCTGATTGGTTGTAGCATAGGATGCTGTGAACCCAGTTATTAATTGAGTCCATGCAGTTGAAAAATGGTCAAGTTACCAAGACTTCTTGTACAGACTAACCATCTACCATTAACAATGATTTTTCCTTCCATGTGACATTGGTATTTATCACACCATGAAGTCACTAGTTACCTCCTAGATATATTAAAAATTTGCCCCAAAAAATGACAAGATATGAACACCTCACAAGAAGCATCTGGTCCATCACTGCAAATGAAATACACTGCGGTAGCCTTCCTGTACACTCTCAAAATGTCAGAGTTTACAGGCAGGTTACCAAAAGTTTCAAGAGTGTACAGGGGGCCTGGGTTTTTTATACATTGCTTAAGCCACAGTTACATTTATCACGCTAGGCTTTGAAACAAAAATCTTTGTAATGTACGGGTGGTTCATGACTGACATTTTATGAATCACGAGTTACCAACAAGACCATCACCTGTTGGGTCTAGTTTTGGTGGGGGTTCAAAGCTTGGTCTTCTAATTCTTTTTGGGGTGGCTTTTTGATCCTATATTTATGTTTGAATTGGTTGGTTTATATATCGGTGCTATTATCACCCTAGCTGAATTCAGTCAAATAGCCTGAATTCGGTCTTTTGTAGAACAGCCTGAATTGATACAATGAAATTATAGTGCACACCCTAGAGTTTTCTCATGATCTACAGGGGATTAGCTACAAAGTGCTCATTTGGTTTTTGCAAGAAACACTTGCTTGCATATTCTTTCGTCATTCAAAAAGCACAATTGGCCAATTTTTGATTAATGTATTCTTGATCATAATTTTTTCATAGGTTCTAACTTGCCAACATCTACGCGTAGGAACAGTACATTATTTCTACGCAAATCCCACCAACTTCCATCCATGCCCACCTCTTGTCACTCGAACATGCTCCATCTTGGAATAGGAGCCCAATGTTCTGTTCTTTTGAACTACCTTTGTCCTTCCAAGATTGTGAAGGAGATTTTCCCTAACTTTACGAAGACTGATTGCATGGAACGCTGTGTTTTTGCAGTCAAGAATGATACTGTAACTTGTAGAGGCCGTACCTATGAATCTGTCTTCTTTTCCCATCCTGACTTCTCAGGTCTCATCTCAGCAGCACGTCGATATGTTTGTGTTGACCAAGAGGGTGGTCCATCTGACTGCTGGGATGCGTTTATACCTCACCGTCATGATGCTCCTCTAACCACCACAGACACCACCACTCAAGAAAGCAACACTAATATCAACGAAGACAATGGCAGTGATATCTCCATCTTCCAATCTACCAATCATGCCGAGGATATTGCTAATGTCAGGAATCAGGGATTTGAAGTCAATGATGACAACGAGCCAGTTTCTGAAAATATACCCACTGATGGTACTTCTTGCGATAATGATCTGAAAGATGGTCAGACTTGGGGATTAGATGGTATTGAGTGCCGTCATGTCATTTCCCCAGAAAAAGAAGAGCCATCTTACCAACATGGATGGTCTCCTCTTGGGTTGTTGTACATGGATGTCTTCCTTGCATTTCTTCCTTTAACCTTTCTGCTTGAAACTGTAGTCTACAATACAAGTGATGCCATTGAGCCGACAATACAAGTAATGGCATTGAGTCTTTATGAGAGCCTCCATTAGGATGGGGAGAATTTCTTCGCTTCCTTGGTCTTTGGGGTATCATGTGCACCTTGCCAGGCTTTGCTCGAGACGACTTCGGGGGGAATGATATACAGTTTGATCAACGTCAAAACCATTGCCCATAACTGTTCAATCCCTACATGAGCCATCGTTGCTTCAAGATTATTCTACAAGAGCTCCATTTTACTGGGAAAATACCACCCAAATAATTCACAGACAAATTCTGGCAGTTATGCGAAATGATTACTGCCTTCAACAAACGTATGGCTGCATTCTTTTGCTCTTCATGGGCCATTTGCTTGGATGACAGCATGTCCACCTGGCACAAAAGATGGGCATGTCCTGGTTGGATTTTCTGTCCTAGAAAACCACATCCATTTGGTAACGCTTACCATACGGCATGTTGTGCCTTGTCTGGTGTCATGTTCTCTGCCAAGCTTGTCAAAGGTCATGACCGGCCTGGAGAAATTTGTAATGCCCATTTTGATGAAAATGGTAAGACAAATGGTCTCCTCCTTTGCATGTTGAAGTCGTATTTTGGGAGTGGTAAGTATGTCGTTCTTGATTACGGCTTCTGTATGCTGAAGGGAATTGTTGAACTCCGCCGATGTGGACTCTTTGCATGTGCACTCACCAAAAAACGCCAATACTGGCCAACACATGTGCCCAGAGATGTCGTTTACAGTCATATGCCACAGTGCAAGGTTGGTACAAAAGATGCCATCCAGGGTACTCTAGATGGAATACAGTACAACATTTGGGCTATAAAGGATGCAGGTTATACCATGAAGACGATGGCAACAGGTGCAGTAAGCTGGTATAGCTGATGATTCATACAAGACGACAATTCGTCAGTGGATGGAGAGTGGACTTGAGGTTGTAAAAAAGTTTGTTTACACATTACCATTTGATTGGCACTTTTGTTATCCCCATGCTGTTGATGATCACAAGAGCCTTTGCCTTCCTTGCCTATATGGGAGGATACTTGGGTAACTCAGAGATGGGAATGCAGAGTGTTTTCATTTTTCATAGCAGTAAGCAGAGGTGAATGCATACCTTGCCATTTGATATGCCTTGGGCCATGCTGAGATGCCTGCACTACTCAATTTTTGTTGAAAACCTGGTTGGCAGCTGATCCTCAACCAAGACATTGACATTGAGGTCACGGAACATTATGCAATATCACTTTAAGCAATCCACACCATGTGCACAGCTCCTCATAATGCCCGTATCTACTGAAATTGTCATTGGATTTGTGATGCCAGTCAACACTACCAACAGTATACTTGCAGCTGGCCAAACTGCAACAACTGTGTCCAAACATTTCGTTCATGCACTCCGGGATCATGGCTGTGGGGTCGCTGCCATGTTAGGCATGTATATTGGCTGTGGAGTGAGCATTTCTGGTAATGTTTTTTAACTTCTTCTGTAATTCAGACCCCCCAACATGGGGGTGCCAATGGAAAGCCCTCGATGAGCTCTACAATTCTAGTATATCTATTTAAGCTTAGAAGCTCTTTGTGACTTTGTAACTTTAACTTCAAGTTGAGACTGAATTGAGTATTAAATGCTAGTCATGAACCAATATGTTATGCAAACTTTTTTAATGCCATCCATATAGGTATAGGAATTAAATACAAATGTTAAGAATTCCTGTCCCACAAGTACATCATTCATTGCCTAGGTTAGAATGCCAATCTGCCATTTCTTTCAAAAACCCTCCAAGTAGGAATTAATTACAAATTTTGAGAATTTCACTGGCTAGACCTAATATTGCTTTTTACACTACTATATTCTATACTTGATACTGTGCCAAAAAATACAAACACAAGAATTACACAACTCAAAATCGTACGTATATACCTACATTATAGTATGGTATAATACCTTACCATACCTACAACACAGGTGCTTGCACCAGCAGCAACTGTAGAGGGGGCGCACTCTCACTTCTATCCCTTCACCTCCAATCTTTTAAAGTACATTGATACCCCACCATCCCATCATCACAGGAACAGCCAAAACTCAGCCCACAGACTGAGTTTGGCTTCCCCCCTGGCACTGCTGTGTAGCCAACAACAATTGGTAGTGGTGCCTCAATTTTTAAGGTGAGTTCTAATGAACTTTTCCATTTTTTTCAATTATTCAACTGAGCAAATGCCAATTTGTTTCAATAAAATATTTACAGGCCTACCACGGGAATGGCCGAAACTCAGCCTACAGACTGAGTTTGGCATCCCGCCTACCGCTGCTGTCTAGCCAACAACAATTTGCAGCGGCGGGTATATCATCAAGGTGAGTTCTAATGAACTCGCCCCTTCTTACAATTTTATTAATCAGCACACGTCAATTTTTTTCCATTAAATATTTACAGGCCTACCATGGGAATGGCCGAAACTCAGCCTACAGACTGAGTTTGGCATCCCGCCTACCGCTGCCTTCTAGCCAACAACAATTGGCAGCGGCAGGTATAATTTCAGGGTGAGTTCTTATGGACTCAACCTTTTTTACCAAGCTTTACTCACCACTTGTCAATTTTTTTCAATTAAATATTTACAGGCCTACCATGGGAATGGCCAAAACTTGGCCCACAGACTGAGTTTGGCATACCATCTGGCACCGCTGTGTAGCCAACAACAATTGGCAGCTGTGGGTGTAAAATGAAGGTGAGTTCTGATGAAATCAACATGTTTTACAAATGTTTTTACCACATCTCATTTTCAATTGAATACTTACACAGGCCTACGGTGGGAACAGCCAAAACTCAGCCCACAGACTGAGTTTGGCATACCGCCTGACACCGCTGTCTAGTCAATAATAAGTGGCAGTGGATGGTATAATATGAGGATGAGTTCTGATGAACTCAACCTTTTTATACATATTTTAATACAGCTAATTTTCAATTAAATATTTAATTTTGTTCTACCTTAAAGGCCAAATCACTTCATTGCATGCAAGTGTAAGCTCTTCTTTGTGTTTTTAATTATCTTTCAACTGAATTCCAATTAACTTGATTTAACTGCCATTACATTGCAATAGTATGTTGTTGGTGTGCACAAAAAAACAAGTCTTAGTTTTGGAATGGATGGTCCACTGGAGCATTTTTAGTGTGGGGCTGAAATTTGGGACTATGTGGCATTAAGGCTCATTCTTTGGGAGGATGAAGGGACGGGCCGAGAAGAGATTAGGATGTAGTATGTTTAATTATACTAGAAATGATAGCTTGCACCTACTCCACCCAATGTTACGATAGTCTGTCTGTAGTCAACTTTGAATGACAATAAAAATGGTGCGCTTCAGTGCATGATCATATGTCATCATTATGTTGTGTAGTCCCACAATTTTAACACTTCTTCACATCAATGTAAGTGTAAGCATAGAAAACATACCATTTTCTATGTGGTGGACTTTTGAAATGTAATGTCAGTGAATTTGGGGTGTTAATCTTAACAGCCTGATGAGCTGGACTGAAGCCCTAAAGATAGTCCCAAAGGGGTTTTCAATCTTTACCAGGGCTCAATGAGTGCATATTGAGCCCACAACAGTGGCCAAAGAAATCTGACATTACATATGGTTCAAAGTGAATTCATGCTTGTACTTTCATTGAGCAACAGACTTAACTAGTATGCTGCTTTATACTCACTCTTTTGTGAAATTTTAAAACTCTATTGATGGAGCTTAAATGGAATAATGGTGCCTGAACTTTATCTGGTTGACTTTGCTTAAGAAGGCCAGAAGACTGCCTGGATTTGCTGTTGGGTTGGTCTCAAAGCCAAAGTTTGTTGATGGTTCTGCAGCTGATGTATGATATGGCTTTCTCCTGTATTTCATGGTATCTTCAGTTTGCATGACAAATCATCGTATAGATCTTGAAGAAAGATCCAATTGTAAAAATTGCTATGTCTTCACTCAACAGCTTCGAAGGGTACCACACTCTAATCAACTCACATCATCCAGTACTTCACAATTTGTGGGGTACAATGTATGAATGTATGGGCTAAAGCTTCAAATCAAGGAAGCCCCAGATGAGATCACACACAGTCTTCTTTCTACAATGTTTGGAAAACTTACATTTTGTGACATCTGATTTGTGCTTTGCACCACATGGAACCATTCCAGCATGTTTTTATAATGTTCCTGGTTGCTCAAACAATAGCACAGTAGTAGATTGGAGAGGTTTGTATTTGAAATCGGAAAGAATTTACAACCAAACTGGTTTGAAATGTGCAATTGACTCTGCATTCTGATCCACTAAGACTTACTTCATCATCATGCCCTCCCAACATTATATTACAGCTCCTGCTACAGCACATACAAATGAACAACATTGCCTGAACACTGACAAAGGATGTTGGTGGAGTATGAGGACTTACTCCTCCCTGAGGTGTGGCCACAGAGCTGGAGAGATTTGTATTCGATATTTGAGAGATGTTACAACTAGACCAGTTTGAAATGTGTGATTGACTCTGCATTCTGCTCCACTAACACTAGCTTTATCATCAAGTCCTCCCAAGATTATCTTACAGCATCTGCTACTGCACACACAAATGAACAACAGAGCCTGGACATTGACAAAGAATGTTGGTGGAATATGAGTATTGGGGTCAGCTGCTGCTTCAGCCGCGACCACTTCTGCATCTTGTTCATCCAACTTGTCTTGTACCGCATCATCCTCACCCTCTAAAGCAAATCCCTCCCCTTCTGAATGGGTGCTCCCTCACTCTTCTCAATAATAAGAACCCTAATAGCCTTTGCTTATAAAACATAGAATGGAATATCTGGATGGCCTGTGGGAACCTTGATGCAAGAGAGTTTATTGAACATTTTTTACTGATCACGTGTTCTTTCCAAATCAGGACAAAAGCAACCATGTCAATCAGCAACCATGTCCCACTCTGCCCCTGACGTAGGCAAAATTTCACAGACAGACTCCAGAATATGCTCAATCTCCGAGATGCTGTAGTTCGCATGGTCAGCCGGTCAACCTCTTCCTCCAGATTAAAAACAACATGATCCACCACCTCTTCCTGCTCTACCACCGTGTCCCCTGCAACCTCTGTCACATCCTTGAGGATATTGACCAACGTCCGCAACTGGATGAGCAACTTAAACTGTAGCTGGAGGATTGCCCACAGCATGTGCTGCGGCCGGAGAGTGGGGTGGGGGAGCCCGGGCTGCTGCAGCTGCTGCCGCAAGTGATTCGAGAGGCTTGTCTCCAGAGTCCTCACCCATAGGGAAGTCCTCCCAATCATCGTCGGAAGCAGCCATGACAGAATACAAATTATGCAGTGATAGAGAGAAATCACGCAACAGCACATAAAAATGAATGGACGTATGAGTGCCAAACTTGGTCTAGAAAAAAGGACATAAGAAACTGCAAAAATATTCCAAATTGAAACCCTTTTCTAGCCTATGTTCTAAAAATAGGACTCTAGAGACTCATGATTTCCATTGACAAACTTTTTTACAGGGGAATGCCATCGTGCAAATGAGACTCATCGTCCCCTGGACTAATTTCGCTGGTAACGCAATTCTTCACTGAATGAAATGACCTCAACAGCTGTTTGACAAAGTTTCGGCCATCTTCACCCCTTTCAAGATTGAGTCCGCCACGACCACTAGGACCAGGTTCATATCTCACCCACCAGATATGAAACTCGCCAAAGACATAATCAATCGTTTTGCAAAGAACGCCTGAAAACATTAGATCTGGTAGAACTGCGTACTCTTGTGATTCAATATCCATCTTCATCACAACCTTTGGACCATCCTTAGGATTGATATCGGAGTAATTCCCAAAAACTTTTGTGGGGAGCTTTCTCTCATGAATTTCGTCCATGATCCAATCGGCGAGGCGGATCTTGGGAACCATCTCTTCGACTGCGTTACCTCGCGCTCCCAAGAGCTGGTGATCACCAAATCCAATTTCCTCATCCCGGTCATCCTTATTGTGATAAAAGAAAATGAATCCATCAGAGTCAGATACTGCCACCGGCAAGTGATAATACCGAACTCCCAACTTTTCGAAATGCTTCGTCAACTTCACATGACGCGCAAAATGGTTTGGATTGGGCTCGAAAGCAAACACGCAAAAATCGCGATTGTCTCTGGACGCTCCAAACTCCTTCCCAAAAATGGATCTTGCTATACGTGCATCCGGATAAGAATCTGGCTCATAGAGAAAGCGAGAATGCACACCAATATTGGCACCGACATCGAGGAAGACGTGATAGCACCCATCGCCGAGTTTGTTCTTCCGTGTTTCGTGTTTATTTTCGAAACGTTCGTGGCTCACATGTGGAACGTCGAAGTCAGCGGACTGGGATTTCAAGGAATGCAGCCAAATAATCAACAGCATAGTTGCAATGACGATTCGCAAGGCACATTGGCCAGTAGACCTTCTTTTGCAAAAATTTATCATTTTACTGTTCTGGATAACTGGGAGCCTCTAGAATTGGTATCGTTAAGTACTGCTGTCCGCTGCTGTCACGCCCAAACCCCTCCCAACCAGTCGCAACCTATCCCGACTCCTTGTAGATATTAGCTACCACTTGGTAGAACTCTGGTAGAACTGGCGCGTTACCGCAGTTACTGCCCTTAACTGCTTTGGTGTATGGTACCTCGACGCACCTCAAATTCAAAATTGAAGTTAGGAAAAGTATGGCCTTAGGGGAAATTTGCATGAAAAACAAGAACAATCAAAAATTCTCTAGTATCGTATTTTTTATTTGCAAAAAGAGAATTAGAGTGGCACTGATTGTAATCAATTTGCGGGGCTGTATTAATTTTGTACATACCTTAAAGAGGCATGTGCAGTTGTGTTATGGGATTTATCTCAGGATAATTGCTCTCGTTCTTTGTGCGATCCACTTCTCAAATAATTCATGGTAAAGAAAGGTAAAATGTACCTAAAAGAGTACCATGTACTGAAACTGAGCGTACATTCGAAAGTACAAAGTTCCTCCTAAAGAACAAAGTTCCTCCGAAAGTACCAAAATGTACTTTCGGAGGAACTTTGTACCTAACTTTGTTTTATCGTAGAAAATATAATGATTCCTACATAGACATGTACTTTCGAAGGTACTTTGTACTTTTTACCATCGAAAGTACAAAGTACCTCCGAAAGTACAAAGTACCTCCGAAAGTACCTCCGAAAGTTCTTCCGAGAGTAACAAGTGTTTGAACCTGTTATGGCTTAATTATTTAGAATTTCTTGATAATATTATATATCTAATAATGAAGACAAATAATTCAGTTAAAAAATGCAACGGTGCGTGGTGTCTGTCATGGATTTGATTGAGAACTGACACATCATGCCATCTTGCGCATACGCAACATACATCATTATAACCGTAATAATGTTACCTTACCTACCATACCTTTGCATGTGTACATGTGACATCCATTAATATGCCGATTTCCCATAAGTCCTCATGCAAAGGTACCGTAAAGATATTACGGTGTATAATGATGTATGTTGCGGAGTGCATGCGCAAGATGATATGATGTGATAGTTCTCAATCAAATCCACGACTGACACCATGCACCATTTCATTTTTTAACTGAATTACTTGTATTCATTATTAGATATAATATGATCTAGAAATTCTAAATAATTGAGCCATAACCGGTTCAAACACTTATTTCTCTCGGAAGAACTTTCGGAGGTACTTTCGGAGGTACTTTCGGAGGTACTTTGTACTTTCGGAGGTACTTTGTACTTTCGATGGTACAAAGTACAAAGTACCTTCGAAAGTACATGTATATTTAGGAATCATTATATTTTCTACGAGAAATCAAAGTTAGGTACAAAGTTCCTCCGAAAGTACATTTTGGTACTTTCGGAGGAACTTTGTACTTTTGGAGGAACTTTGTACTTTCAAATGTACGCTCAGTTTCAGTACATGGTACTCTTTTAGGTACATTTTACCTTTCTTTACCATGAATTATTTGAGAAGTGGATCGCACAAAGAACGAGAGCAATGATTATTCTGAAATAAATCCCATAACGCAACTGCAAATGCCTCTTTAAGGTATGCACAAAATTAATACAGCCCCGCAAATTGATTACAATCAGTGGCGCTCTAATTCTCTTTTTGTTGTAACATCATACGATACTAGAGGTAGAGAATTTTATTATTCTTGATTTTGTTGCAAATTTCCCTTAAGTCCTGAGTACATGTGACATCCATTAATAGCCTATTTCCCCTAAGTCCTATCCTATGAGTTGCACATGGAAGTTGAGGGAAGTGTCTTATACTGCAATATAGCAATATATTGTAAGTAATCATACCAGTTCTGACCACAATAATTTAGCTCTGGCAAAATCATTCTTTACATCTTAACCAAAACTATGGCTTTACCAAAACTATTCCAAATACAGAAGGACCAAGATTTTAACGACATATACAAATAGTTCCAGGGGGTTTCTCAATGAGCAAAGACATAGACAGCCGCCTGTTGTGCACCAAGTCATTCTGCATTATTGTGCACACTGGTGAGGCGGAAGGTCAATGTGCGCTGGAACTGCATGTGTACGGTAGCAACCCCAGTAGCTGGATCAGTCATGGTGATGTCTTCAACCCCTGGAGTGCGCCAAATTCCCCAATGGGGACTTACATCATCCTCAATGCACTTGAAGGGAAGGTGAATTACCTGAGCTTCCCCCATCACATAACGCTCCAAACCAGAAGAAAGCATGCGAATGGGTTGGACAACCATTTCGTCATGTGATTGTACATGTGCATGGTTCTCATTCCACTCAGCCCCCAACAACGTGCGAAGGTAGCCCTCCTCAAAAAACCACTTGGGGGCAGCCATGCAGACAGCAAACTTCATCCCTCCTGGCAAGACCTTTGCAATCCTGAGGTAGGATGTGGGGAGGTTGACAGATTGGAACTCCAAAAACACAATGTCCTTGACTCCATCCTTGGCTTTGTTCCTGCTAAAGGGGAACCTGTACGTGCAGGAGAAGTTGGGGTCAGAAGCAATGGATGTGGTGTCCAAAAGTGTGGCCACCACATCCACAGAAGTGTCTTTTGGGGGGCTTTTGCTAGTCCTGGTGGTGGAGTGAGTGCCTTTTGGGGGGCCATCATGTGCGCAGCAGTGTCTTCCTCAAGGTCTTGAAGTTCTGTTCTGTCTGCTTCTTCGAAGTCCAATAATGAGTCCACAGACTCAGAGGCTTCTGTCATCAGAACTGTGATAGGATGACCCCTCTGCTTGCTGGTCGTGAACTAAAAGAGAAGGTGAGCAATATCTTTTATTCATGATCAACAGAATGGTACTTGTCAAGAACTTACCCTTGTTGTACTCATCAATTGCTCTCCCAGTGCACCAATCCGCAATTGAAGTCTTGTAGTTGTTTCGTAATGTTTCTTTTGGTCGGTCAGGGTAATAGCGCAACCTGATTTTTCGATGTACTGAGGATCGCTGCATTCTGGGTTGATTTGTTTGTCTTGAATGCATTTACGGAAGCCTGCCTTCAATTTGGCACCCCACTTTTTTGTGCGTGAAGGTGCCATTGTAAAAAAGTGAGAGGTGTTCTCATTGTTCCGCCCCATTGGCCTTCATCGCAGAAAATCATTTGTCTTGTTAGGAGGTGTGCGATTCATGCAGGAGTGAAATTTTCAATAATATTATACGCTAAATATATCCTACAATATAGCCTATAATATAGCCTATTTCTTGAAAACAGCCAGTTTCTCGAAAATGGTCTATTAAATATCCTATTTTCAAGAAATAGGCTATTTTTGAGAAATAAGCTATTTTCAAGAAATAGGCTATTTTCAAGCTCTACTGGACAAATTACTATTCCTACCTTAGTGGTGCTGCTATTTTTGAGAAATAGGCTATCTGCGAGAAATAGGTGATTTATGAAATTCAAAAATAGTCTATTTCTCGAACATAGCCTATTTCTCAAAGATAGCTTATTTCTTTAAAATAGCCTATTTCCCGAAGAATTATTATACAGCTTGTCACTATTAGTATCCGTTACTACTTTACTGCCTACAAGGTCATTTTCCTTTCTCGCGTGATTGCAAAAATAAGTTAAGCATAAAGTTGTTATCAAAACGAGCAGCAATACAGCACACAACAATCACACTCACATCACGCATCAGAACCTCGATGACAGTAAACAAACATGATCATCATGAGCATCACCCCTCATCATTGTTGAAAGACAAAAAATCATCGTGGTCATCTCATCATCTTCTCATCACCACCCTATCTTGATTGCAGAGAGAGTGTGCCAAAAAATTTAGCACACAGGCAAAAAGGTGAGCAGGTCAGTACACTTATTTTCGGACCTGCCCTCTTTCTCTGTGCAAAAGATCATGAACGAACTTCCACGCGCAAAGACGCATCATGACCTTTCAACCATGGAAGACTTCTACCAGGTTGCAAAGATGTTCAGCGCCGTACTGGGCAAAAAATGGCTCTGATGTCACGGAGGATCGTCGCTTCCGTGATTATTTTGGAGCACATTTTGTGGTTCTTATGCTCCAGAATTTACGGTAGCTATTTCTCAACTAGCCGTAAATCTCTATCTTGTTTAGACCATTTTTATCAATTATTACCTACATATATACCTACCTATTTCTACTTACCATGTTTAAGAGGGGTACTTCAATAGGAACCACCGTCAAATAAGCAATTTTTTTCATTTGTATGGCGAAAGCATAGTGAATGGGCATAATTCTTTTTGCCTAAATAATGGTCAAATAATATTTGTGGTGTGGGTCTATTGTGGCTAATTTTTCACAAGGAATCGATCGGTGAAGTCAGATTGACACAGAAGTGGGTGGAAGTGGGTGAAATCAAATTTTCGAGTTAACTATTTTCAGTTATATAGCTAGTTTATTAACTAGTGTCGGTTTTACAGCTAGATACAGCAGGGTTAATTACTTCTTTTTCGTAGGGCATTTCCAGGGTGTATTTTTGAATACAGGGGATAAAAAAACCCGGGAGAAATGATTTAAAATTTTTAAATCATCTCCACGTGTATTTATTTTTTAGGTAGTGTATTTTCTATGATACTTGGTGTATTGTACTGTACTTTTAGTCGATAGAGGTCAATAGTTTACTGATTTTTTGGCGAATTTTCCTGTCTTGCAATACTTTTTCACAATTAAACAGATTCCTATGAATGAGAGACCCCAGAACATTTGCCTCTCTCGGTGTCAGGAGGGAGGTCACCACTAACAAACCACCTAGCTTAGACACAAAGGCGGTTTTTTTACCCCCGGCCAATTTCTCATTTGACGCCCAGCATAGATATCTTGGACAAGGGGGGATTGTTTTATGTCATGCTACCAAATGTAACTGCATAGAAACTAATTATGATATGTACTAAACCCTTAAAAATCAACCAAGCTCATCACAACACCCAAGATATCACTCATAGAACAAATCATGAAAATACATCTTGGCCCATAAAGCCCATTCTTTTCCAATTTTACTTCCTCGTAGGAAGCACACGATTTTTTCATCATCTGTAACAAGACGCACATTATTCAACTTCTTGTTCTGAACAAACTTGGTTTTGTTCACAGAGATGTACCGTTTATTGTAGTATTTTGCAAAAGGACACAACACCCTGTAGTTCTCAATTGTAACACCCCTCTCTCTATTACAATGCAATTGAATTAAAGTATCTCTTTCGATGAGGGATTCATCTTCACTTTCTTTACCCCTTTGATCTACATCACCTTCTTGTTTCATTGGATTTCTTCTGACCTTTGAACCCATCCATCTCTGTTGAAACGATTTTTGTTATGTGTCAAAAAGCAATGAACCCTTTTCCAACCTACCCAAATCAAGTAATTCCATCACCTTGAGGCATGTCTTCCTGACATTATCCTCAGGACAAGAACTGCTTAGCACCTCCTTGATTGCTGATATATGCAGTTATCCTCATTTCCACCATCAGCAAAGAAACTTGTTCCATCCAACTGTTCCAATGGGATAACATCAAGATCTGAATCTTGATCATTGTCTGACTCCATGTCAACATCAGGCTCATTCTTGTCTGCAATTTTTGAAGCGCTTGCAACAAATGCATTGAATGCAGTGACAACATTGTCATCATCTGACTTCAATACCAATTGTGGATAAGTATCACCATAATCAGAATGAGTGTCTTCGTACCTCTCATCATCTTCAAGGTTGGTATGAGACAGTGAGTCTCTACTGTCCTTTGGTGCAGGTTTGAAGAATCAATATTGAAAGCAGAAAGATTCCCTGGTCTGTTTACTTTTTTTGCTGTCAAAGGAGTAAGACCGCTACCTTCTTCAACATCAAAAATACTGAGAAATGGTATCATCCAAGCATTCACAGCATTGATGACTCCTTGTACCTCATCCCAGAGTTGGTCAACTGCTTTCTCCTGTACATCTACATTAACAGGTTCACCCAGTGGTTTCTTTGCAGCAGCACTTTTTATTCTCCACAAACTAACAAAAAGTTGACAAATAACCTTTCAAAGTAGAATTGCCTCCTGTCGTTACAAGGCCACTGCTATAAATGGCATCTGAGCAAATTTTAGATTTGTCAACAATTCCAATTAGTTGCTCCAAATTGAAATCACTTTGAATGACACACCAACATCCATAAGTATATTCATTGGCTTCTGATGTCATCCTTCTTGGCTGCAAAATGTCACTTCAAGTAACAAGAAAAAGCAATGATATCGTCTCCAACAGCATGTTCCTTTTGTTTGGTAGCATGGGGTGTGGATTTTCTTTACTTCCGGAGGTTTGAAAAGACAGAAACCATACTGTTGACATGTAGGTCATCACAGCACGCACCCTCCAAGATGCAGATCTTGAATTTACTGCAAACTCCTCATTCTCATCATTACCATGGTAACAAGCAAAACACCAACATTACCAGCATCCAATGAGTTCTTTTGAATGATCTTTTTTATGAAATCATGAGAGAAAAGACGCAGTACAACTGAATGGGATGCATAATCCTGCGGTCTAACGAGTTCATGTGCAACTCCAGCTTCAAACAGAAGCCAAGGATCGATGACATAATGCCCAATAACTGCTGCACATGAACCACCAAATTGCTGATAACGTCCATTTTTGGCATTGTGATTTTGGTCGGGCAATGCACAAATATTGCTATCCCCAGCCAAAAAGTCAAAAACACTTTGTTTATTCCATTCCACTTTGCATGAGACTCCATCAGTAGACTGATTAAGTATGATGCAATTACCTACTTGAACAGAAGCCTGCTGATACAGTTTTATGACCTGTCTCCCAAAGTCATTACCATTGCTTTACATTAATAGTTTGGGCATTTCCTGCCAGAACAAGATATGGAAACATACCCAAGGGAGTGTCTTGGAAAGAGACAACAGCAAATTTTACTTCATCAGCAAGATTGCTGTAATAACCATCAAGACAAACTTTTATGATGGCATTCAACTCTTCAGGTGATTTACCAGCAACATTGATGCAATGATTAGGATACACCCCTCCTACGATTGAATCTAACTGTGATGAGTACTGGAAAGTTCTCACCAGGACTGTGGCATCAATGCCTACAGAAAATGCAATTCGCTTGTCAGTGTCTTTAAACTTGTCTCTTGTGGTCAAATGGAAATAATCTCAGAATCTGAAAGGTTGATGAAAGGAGAAGATCTCCAAGCAGCGCTACACTTTCTGGTACTGCGGGTCAAGCACATGCCGACATTCCCTGATACAAACTCATAGGCGTGCTATTCCCTGATGCAGCTAGAGATATGAAAAAAATCTCCTCTTTTGTTGTGAGTCATTTTCATAAGAAGAGCTTTCAATAGCAGTGTGACCAAACTATCCTGTATTCCATGCGTGTTTGATCTGTAAAGATCATTGAAGTGCTCAATGAACTTACCATCAGATGGGACATTTCCACCAAAACTCTTCCGAATCTCTTCTTTTGCAGGACTAGACTTAATGGATTTGTAGTATTCCATTTGGCACTTGATACGACACTTAAGGTCTATTCCATGCAAATTTACCCGATTGGACTCTATTCTGATGAAGTTCGTCATGAAACTGTAATCGGTTGGGGCAAGCTGTACACGGTTAACAATATCCGTTGCCGTTCGAAAGCTAATGCCTCTTTTCTGGATGTTGTCCCTTATCTGTCCTAACTTGGTATTGTCACTACGGATGGCAAAACATGAATCACATTGATATGCTTTGTCTTTGCGTATAGAGCCATTACTTCTGTTGCATGCAGTGGCACAAATAACGTGCCATTGGCCAAATGAACAAATCATGAAAGAGGAATCACCACTCAGAACATGATTTAAGCGCAATGCTGATAGATTCAATTGAAACTTTGTATCCCTAAATTAAGGCACAATCCCTTGGCAAGTATCAAGTCGAAGTGACTTGGATGTACTAAGAATTGAAACTAGCTCTGTCATCGCAGCAGGCTTGTTGCCATCAGTGGTCACTGGTGCAGAAATATGACTGGTTGTGCAGGAAGAAGCACTTTCATCTGGCATAGTCAAATTAGATGTTGGATTATCGCTCTTCTTTTTCACGAAAAATGACAATACTGTTGTCTGGTTTTTGTTTTTGTGTGTGAGAAAGTTCCGTTCAAGTTTAGACAAAGCAATATTGCCAGCCTCTTTTTTGCCTCAATCCTCTCTCTCGCTCTCTTCCTCCTGAGCAACGGCCTGGAGATGTGTCTTACTCGTATTGTGTTCTTTCCACCTACCAATTGTGAAAGAACGATTTTGATCCATCCATACATGAACAATTCCACAGAGTGACACTGATAGAATTTGTCAAATTCAACATCAACTGCAGAGCAATACTTGTTATTCTTAGGAGATTGAGAAATTCAGAGTGTGATTCTTTTGTGTGTCTTGTAGCCAATGATGGTATAGTTGGGAGAAAAGTGTTCTCCTATGAACTGGTAGTGGGTTTTCGGCTGTGCTTGGTGACAGTATCTCCATCACTGAGGGTTGAGGTTGCTGCACCCCACATGGACACTTTGCTTTAGGCTTCTTGGATTTGTCAGCACCACATTCTTCATTCTGTCACTTCTGTTTTTTGGCCTCTCAAATTGGGAAGGTTGGCATTTCAAATTCTGAATTGCTGGAGCATCTGTTGATCATTACACTGACTTCATGATCAGAAAGATTTGTATTAATGACAGAGAGGATATTATCCCATTCGCTAAGCCATTTGGGGAAGTGATCACTCTGACAATCAAGACAATATTTCCATCTACAATAATTACCGGTGTATAAGAACCACCACTGCAAAATGACCCATTTCGACAGACATTTTCTTTTTTCAATCAAATAAATGCACTATGTTTACTATAAACATTGGCTATTTAGGAAAATTCTATTCTTGATACCCAGTGGTACCCCCTCCCCCATTGTTACCCCAATAATACTACCTCTCTTAGACTATGTTTGATTTTTGAAGACACATTTATTTTATTATCACCATATGAAACAACACACTAGCAACTTTTCTCACACCAAAGTCTATCAACACAAACCTACCACTTTGCACACACATATCACTAAGCTTTCCTTTTTCTCCCGGCTGATTTCTTCTGCTTTGTATTTCCTCCACCAGTGTTGTTAATATGCTCCCAAAACTCATCTGGAATTGTTGGGAATACAGGTTCAGAGTACTCAGGAGGATTCTCTCTTTGCTTGTCAACGTCCTCCATCCTTTGGATAACTCTATCTGCCTCTGCACGTAGAGCTGTAGCAAAAATAACAAAGTTTGGAGGATTAGATGGAAGGATGCTGTTGATGTGACGATTGTATCTTTCCAGACCATTGCTTGTTCTGTTTATCACTTTATGTTCACTATCAGCAACACCAGCAACATTCCAAACTGGAATCATATCATCCTGCATCCAGAAACCACTGTGAACAGCAAATGTTAGAGTACTGTGGACAAAACAATCAAAAACAATTACCACAATATTCACACAGCAACGAATCGATCTCGTCCAGAGCTTTCAAAAATGGCACAAGAATGAAGGCAAAAGGACAAATAAATATAATACAGCACTGCAATCAAAACAAACCGGCCATTATAATAACAATTTTGAAAACTCACAAGAAGCACTTCTCGAAAAATCATTATTCCACCTGTTTTTAGCTGCACCAAACTTAGCTTTGTCACTTGAATAGAGCTCTTGGAGAAAGTCAATAATCTTGCAAAACACAAAAGTTACTCCTTGTGTCAGGTGCTCAAGTGGGACAACAGTAAGAACATCAATCACACCCCTTTTCATAGCAAAGATAACTTCCTCATCAGGGAACAAGAGCTGCTTCATCTTCCTACTAAGAGCTTTTTTGAAATGAAAAAGACATCCAAGGAGTTTGGCATTCTCAAAGTGGATCCGAATGTTGGCGAAGAAGGCTCTCTCAAAATCAACACCAACATATGCGGGGTCCATATCCTGAACAGCAGAGGTGAGCCAGTTGAACACTTGCCAGTAGCACTCTGTAGTCTTCCCTGTCATTAATACCCAAGCACAAGGGATATAGATCCAACGAGCCATATCAAAGACCATAACGATGAAGAGCTGATAAAATCAATGGGGGACAATGCCATAGGTACAATGAACAAAAAATTGAACCTTGTGAAGGTAAAGGACACAAATTGCCATAACATGTTGAGATGAAGCAGTGATTAAAGTAATAATACAATCTCACCTTAGGATATTTCAGTAAAGCCAAAAGCATAGGCAGAGAAAAGCACATCATCCGTTGCATCCCATCTTTATCAACAAATACCCTATGCTCTCGAAGAAAGGCCCTATCTTCAGATCCAGAGAAAAGCTGTTCCATCTTAGATATACCATCACCTCCAAAAGAATGTTCTCAAGCATTGTATACAAGAGACTTGGCCTTGTTCTTGGTCATCCCATTGAAATTACTGCCAAGACTTTCCCTGAAATGGGTCATAGTATCATTCCAATTTTTTTCTCAAAGGTCAGCGCAATGCTGTTCATTAACACACTGCTCTTCAATGAATTGGTGCATCGCCACAGAACAACCTTCAGATGAATCATGAATTTGAACTTTACGCCCATTCAGAGCCTCACAAGCTTGAGCATGGGTTCCTTCAGAGATAATTGTCTCAGTACCATCACCCTTTGGGAAAACCTTCACAAAGGCAGTGCAACCCTTGCACTTTGTATTCCTATAGCAACCATTGGCCAAATCCTTGTGAAATGTGTATCGGTAAAAGGTGTTATTGATCTTAATCTCACATGGGGAAAATTGGATTTAACTTCGACAGATGTAACTGTTTCAGGCTTGGAGTCTTTGGAGTCAGTAATTTCAGTGGTTGCATCAGCATAGGTTACAGTGGCTTCAATAAGAGGATCGTCAGATGCTTTGTTGTTGTTGTTCTTTGGAGGTGAGTAATCAGGATCACGAGAAGTTTTCACATTGCTGAGGTTGGCCATGACTGGCGGACGTACTGGTAGAATCGATATGTAGCCGGCAAAGGGAGTCGGTTGATTGGGCATAATGGGAACCCACAGCCCATTCCAAGGACCTGAGACACAGCTGACAGAAGCTTGATTAGGATGCTCCATGCCAAGGGTTGGTGCAAACAAAGCTTGCACAGGAGCTTGCCAAGAGTGTGGCATTGATGGAATGACAGGAGCAGCACTGGGGAACAAATGATGATGCTTCTTACGAAGCGCTGCAATCCGATGTGTTTCCATTCTATCCCAAATTTCAGGAGATACATTACATCTTGCTTCCCAATGTTTTTTTACAAACCTGTCAATTGTACTGGTGTTGGTGTTAAACATAATTCCTAGAGGCCATTCGGGAGTGGCATCAAATGTTTGGGTACTGTGGACAAAACAATCAAAAGCAATTACCACAGTATTCACACAGCAACGAATAGATCTCGTCCAAAGCGCCACGATATTCACACAGCAACAAATAGATCTTGCCCAGAGCTTTCAAATGGCGCAGGAATGAAGGCAAAAGGACGAATACTCGTGAAATGGCAGCCGTTTCCCTGCCCTCATCAAATCAGAGGCCATCCCATCTCTCCTCAATATAACAGCGTTGCTCTCCAAATATCTCGATACATGCAACAAGAGGCGACACCACCCCAGCTTGATAGTGCCTACAAAGACCTTTTAAATGGCCCAGAAATAAAGGCAAAAGGATGAATACTCACGAAATGGCAGCCATTCTTGTGACCTCATCAGATCAGAGGCCATTCTATTACAACACAAATGGAATAAATCGTCTATTTCGGCCAAAGTCGTAGTCGCATCACCACAATATTCACACAGCAACGAATAGATCTCGTCCAGAGCTTTCAAATGGCGCAGGAATGAAGGCAAAAGGACGAATTCTCGCGAAATGGCAGCCGTTTCCCTGCCCTCATCAAATCCGAGGCCATCCCATCTCTCCTCAATATAACAGCGCTGCTTTCCAAATATCTCAATCCATGCAACAAGAGGCGACATCTCCTTGCCACAGCTTGATAGTGCTTACAAAGACCTTTCAAATGGCGCAGGAATGAAGGCAAAAGGATGAATACTCACGAAATGATGACAGAAATGGTATGGGCAACAAAAGGAGGGCGCTATTGATCTTCCGTGTCTTTCTATCAATTGTTGTGTTTAATGTTTTGGGATTTTGAAGTTTTGGGACCAACAGTTTTTGACACAGATTTTAATTCTCAGTATGATTTTCCTGTACATCCTACATGAAAGTTCCCTAAAATGGGAAACTGTGCTAAAATTTTGTGCATAATAGGATGTACATGCCTTAATAAAACATTATCATATACTTTCTGTCAGAATGAAAAAGAAAGCTATAGAACTAGGGAAACCATGGGGTGACGGGTACAGATGGGTAACTTATACATATATATATAATTGCCATTTAGATTCTCCTCATCGGGAGTAACACATCCATATGTTTAGGTCCACATGGGTCCCATTATTCACTGAGTTACACTACTATGACCGAAAACTCCCCACACATCCCGCTCACAACAAACACACACATCACACAGACAAGCAATGGTTGAAAGGGTACATAGTGGCTACCTCCAAGTAAATTCGATCATTTTTTCAATTACATATATTTTTTCATCGAGGTAGGGAGCCTAACTTCATTTCTATTATAAGAACTACTTATTGTATCTTTTGAAAATGACCGAACATTTTGTGGTTCTTGTCCATGGTACTTTTCCAAATACAACAGGGTACTCTTTACCACAGTATGTGCAGAGTTTTGCTCTTTTTTCAGTACTCTTTTCTACAGAAAAATCTCGACTAAGTCGTACTTTTCATCCTCTTCATCTGACATTTTAAATGATTATAATAATTCTGGAGATACAACAATAGAGTTAGCTTGCAATTTCATTGTAATCAAAGAACTTTACATGATCTGATAACATTTTAGTCCTACTACAAAATGTAAAACATCTTCTTGACACAAAAGAAACAATGGTTGAGTGGGAAGAGAAGGTAATGGAGGAATCGATCTCTCCTTGAGAACTGAGCCCCCTTCCCAACATCTCCCAACTTCGCTCCAACTCAAGTTCAACAAGAATGTGCATCAAATGAATGCAATGCACAATGCAGGAGTTCATACCATATTACCAACAAGAAAACAATGATGAGAAGCGTCACACTGAACACTCCAGACAAAACAGAGATGCGTCTCTTCCGTCCATGATCGTTGGAAGACAAACCATTTCATACATGAGTGTTGATGTTTTTGTATTTTATATGGTTACTCTGAGTGCCATCTGCAGACGAGTCTCGAGAGAGTTGATGTCCATCCTCGGTCATATAAAAAATGAGGTCATCTTGCCTGGGACATGTTCTCATTACCCTGGGGTTAGTCCATCTGTCCAAAGGCCTTAAGGTTTTTGTCCCTACCGTAAAATGACGTGGATCATAACACCCACGAAATGTCCGGTCATTATAAAAAGATACATTTCATGGGTGTTATACACCAAGTCAAGCTAGTCTCCGTCTCACAATGAAAAGTAAAAGTATCTCTCTTTTTCTTTTTCTTTTTCTTTTCCTTACCTCTTACGTAGCGTACAGTACAAATCATTGAGCATGAATAATTATTATTGATTTTGTGTGACGTGTGTGAAAGATGGGTTGTTAAATTTTTAGTCATAACCACTTAACTCCGTGAATCAAGATTTTTTCAAAATCTTAGTTGTTTTGGAAACTGAGCCCCTTTTCTCCTTCTTCTTCTTCTTCTTCTTCTTCTTCTTCTTCTTCTTCTTCTTCTTCTTCTTCTTCTTCTTCTTCTTCTTCTTCTTCTTCTTCTTCTTCTTCTTCTTCTCTTCTTCTTCTTCTTCTTCTTCTTCTTCTTCTTCTTCTTCTTCTTCTTCTTCTTCTTCTTCTTCAGTGAGACAGTTTTTCACTTTTAGCCAAAGAGGTACTTACACGATAAGCTCAATTGGAGTTACCTGTAAAAAATTATTTTTTCGGCTTGACGTACATGGGTAGTCTTCATGTTTTGATGTCTGTTTACCTTAAAAATATATCTTACTTTAAAAATGGGCGCGAGCGCAGCGTAAACAAGCCACTTTATTTTTAAAGGATGTCTTCCTCTGTCTCTACAAATTGCATTCTATATAGCTTTCTACAAAAAATCTTGCATCGGCTGCTGGTATTATGTTGCAGGTGATCAGGCGAATCTAAAGGAGCAATGATTAGAGCAAACGAGTGTGTGAAGTGGATGAAAAAAGTAAATGTCTGTCTAAATCGGTCATAAATGGGTCATTTTAAGTGGTGGGTGTTCTAATCCGGTGGTTGTTATAATCCCCATTTTACGGTAGGTCATGCTTTCTTGGACTTTACCAGAAAAAGTGGTTTAGAAGAACTAGCAAATGTCAAAAGATAAATTTTCTCTTGACATGAAGCTAGTAAATTTTACATGTAACCTCTTTTTTTTAGTCCTCCCTATTTATCTCAAAGAGGCCGTACAGACCGTTTGGCACCAAAAGTGGGTGGCATAGAGGTGGTGTGTGGGTGATGTGTGTGTGATTTGTGGTGAGCTCGTTTTGAGCCCCAAGCAAAGATGGTGGCCAGGATAGATGTCACAATGACGTCAGAGTGGAGTTGAAAGTCTGGAAGATCCAGCAGAAGCATGATTGCATCTTCCCTGGATCTTCCGTGCGTACAATGCGGATCGGGTGCTGTCAGTGACACCAGAGGTGTCCACCGGAGTTCCACACAACTCAACATCAACAGCATCCAAACCATGATCCATAGGGAATGAGTCCATCGAAAGAACTACCTTGGTCGGGACCTGATCAGTCATGCCATATCAGCTCCAAGTAGATGATTTTTCCCCCTCCCAATCCTGCCGCGTTCTCAGCTCCGATGTCGGACAACTTCCCCGATTTCACGCCTCGCCACTTCTCGGCCATCGCCGCGGCCATTGGGGGAGGTTCTTTGCCTGCCTCGTCATCTTTGCCTTCTCTTGGTCACACGGGCCAGGTCAGTGAGTTAAACAGACATGATTCATCTGCTGTTGATGTATCTGTTGTTCCCAGGGGGGTGCCTTTGCCTTTGTCTTGGGTAGGTGTCCATCCCCGTTCTATCGAGGATGTCATGGGAAGGCTTTCAGCCTTATCCAGGTCCCTCATGGAGGTCAACCGTGAATCGGAGATCGCTCGGGATGCTTCCGCCTCCGGGAGTTGCTCCTCGGGTTTTTGTTCTTGGGAGGGCTCATCGGCGGACGATGCAGGCACTTATTTTATGCCCAAAACCGTCAAGTCTCCTCTCCCATTTGCGAATTTCACCGGTGCCCTCGAGAAACTTCCCCAAAGAGCAGAGATACTCGAACTAATGCATAAGAAACTGCCACAGGCCGGTGTCTGTGGTCTTTTTAGGTTTGACGCGGATGAATCGTCCATCTGCGGAGGATGTGTCAGCAAGGATGAGTCAGGAATGTGTGTCAAGACTCTGAAGGCCTGCAACGTCAGGTCCCATCTCACCAAGAAAGCTTGGAAGGCCTTCGATGCCGCCAAAACGGATGGCGACTATTGTATCCGTCTTTTGAGGGGCTGGGGAGACACTGTCCACATATCTCCCAACCTCCCTGGCCCGGTGGGAGATTCGTGCCCTATAATCCAGAAGTTTAAAAACCAACAGGCCAGCGTAGAGACTTGGACTTCCCTTTTTCGAATGTCCTAGGAGAATTACTCTCTCTCCAAGGAGGAAGACCGGCTAGGCCTCAAAGACGGGGATGCCTTAGTTGCGGACAACGAAGGTTTGTTTGGGGACTTGTACAAGTCCATACGCAAGAAACCACGTATCACGGCCCCTCTCGCCACACCATCACGAGACCTTCCCTCCGCACAAAAGCGCCAAAACAAGGCCCTCATCGCGCTCGAAGACTGGTTGTTGGAGGGAGAACGACGGATCTACACTTTGGAATCCGTCATCGGAGAAGTCCCTGACGACTCCCCCCAAACATCTTTACGAGCCGGCCTAGGAAACGTGGTCGGTCGGCTAGCATCCCTCGACAATCAACTAAACGAATTAGAAGCACGGGTCTCTTCACAGATGGACGCCCTCTCCCTGCTCCGGCAAGACATGGATAAGAAACCTCCCTCCGTATCTTTTGGACCAACTCCCACCTTCACATCACAAGAAGAGCTCAGACGTCTCCGTGGCAATCAGGATTCCCTTCGCAAGGGTGTCATGGAACTGCTAAAAATGGTTCAGCTTCTCAGTCAACACCCCACCCCGTCATCCTTCACTCCGGGGGACCTGGAGAAGAAATTCACCCCATTGGCGCTTTTTCATTCTGAACTGGGGTCGGTCAAGGCTTCTGTCTCCTCTTTGGAACGCAAAGTCGAAATGACTTTCGGTGGGATCAGTTTTCGCAATCTCGAAGATTGCAAGGCGTTTCTATCTCAGCACTGCCCTCAGCAAGGGAGTGTCGCGATCTACCAATGTGTCACCACGCTCAACTCTCTCCTTCAGTCTCTTGGGAGCGAGGTGGTCACTGAACAGGATTCGAATGCCGAAGAGGTCACGCAGCACAAGACAGACAAGACCTCTGCACAATCCCGTGGCCTTGCCTCTTTCAAGTCTCAAACCCCCTCTTGGCTAGTGAAGAACGGAAAGGATGCCAATGACGACCCCTCCAACATTGACCCAATGACTGCCATGACCTCTTTCCAAGCTTGGGATAAACATGATGGGGTCTCGGGCTTGGTCCCCAGGCCCTTCAAGCTCTCAAATCAACCCTTCCCATGCTCGAATCTTTAATCAAAGCCACGTGTGAAGGCTACCCCATGGTGGCCATAATATTTATGGAAATGCTTTCCACTTCCTTTCCCTTTTGGAGAAGTGACTTTTGAAGACTTCCACCATTTATCTCCGCACCTTAATCAATACTTTCCAACGGCCTGTTTTCACGAAGGAGCAACAGCAATCGGTCTGGGATCTTACCAAGATCCTTTCAAGAGTCATGTTCAACGAACTCTCCGTCGCTTTGGCTTGCGCCAGAGCTGCTTCGACCGACGATCCCTTCTCCCTAAATGCTCTTGTTCATTGGGCCGCCATGCAGCATCACGCTGTAATGAAGGCCGTCAAAGAGCATGATTTTGAAGGCCACCCTGAGGTCCAACCCAAGGTCCTCAACTACTTGGGAAGGAACGCCGCCCCCAAGCAGACGGTCCAAGCCTTGGAAAAGCGCTTGGCCGACGGCCTAGACTCCATTGCTCAAGCTCTTGCAACGGCCAAACAAGCCAAGGAGGCGACCGCTGATAAAGCCTTGTCGGCCGTCAAAAAAGCCCCGGAGGGAGGGGCTCCCAGAGCCGCACGAGCAAATCGGCGTGGGGAAGAAAAGGACGATTCTTGACTCTCCATGACTCCCCACCCTCCAAGCGGGAGCGGCCCCTTACCGACCTTGTTAGCGGGAAGGCAAGAATGTCAGCCCCATCATCGAACTCCTCATGGAGTTGTAACAGGACGCAGCCCAATATGGTCCACCATAGGGCGTTCGGAGATTCGGACACTCTCTCCTTCATGTTGGCTCTTCATTGCTCCAGCTTTGGGTCTTGATATACTTAGAGTCCGAGCAAAGAATTGTCCCTTTGGAACGGCGTTCGGGGAATTTTGGCCGAACACCCCCTATTTGACCTTGAGGCCACGCTTACTCCATCGCCAAACTCTACTGGACGTGGTTTTCACCAACACTCATTCCCTCCCACCTCCTGCCTATGACGCTTACTGGTCCCGGTGGGCCATCCCACATGTTTATTATGCAAAAGGGAACGCCTCGCCCATTCCTCCCACGGGGTGGGTTCAACGAACAATACAAGTTAGCCATCCCAACGTCGGAGGATCCACTAATGCCTCTGTTATCCTAGGTATCCTTCTCCCTCCATCATTGGCCTCCCATGGTTCCTCTCTCCCTTCCTGTCCACCTTATCCAACTCAACCATGGCGCCCCATCCTCAATTCACTGGACAGTCTGATGTCGGGTCCTACCATTACGCCACCGGACCCACCTACCTCCGTCCCTCACGTTCTCAGAGCCGGTTCGGGCCTCCTACCATGGGGTGTGTTTCCTTGGGATGCCCTCTCCGAGCCGGTGTTCTGTCCGTGTGTTTTCAACACGACTAAGTGGACTTGTCGGCGCCTTTCTCACCTGGAGCTGGGGTCCCTCTGGGACCTCCCCCTCCGATTCACCGACTTTGCACGAGACACTGGTCATGCCCATTCTCTTGCCCCGCTATTTGAGTCGCCCCCTGGGAAACTCCTTTACAGTGGGGCGGACCTCCTCCTCTCTTATTATTTGCCGGGGGGGGTTCTCTTATTTTTCTCCTTCCTTGGTCTGCTCCAAGTGCCCAGCCTCCCTACTCTCACATGACATCCCCATCCCTAGCCCGCCTTCACAATCTTCTAAGCGGGCTAAGACGTGTGACCCTGACTCTCCCTCCTACGACCCCAAACCATCCGTGTCAAGGATACCAGCTGTCCTTCTCGAGGCCACTATGCATGGCCTCCCTACTCTCACATGACGTCCCCATCCCTAGCCCGCCCTCACGATCTTCTAAACGGGCTAAGACGTGTGACCCTGACTCTCCCTCCTACGACCCCAAACCATCCGTGTCAAGGATACCAGCTGTCCTTCCTGAGGCCACTATGCATGGCTCCCCTGCCCCCTGCCTTATTAAGCAAGACGGACAGAAGGCTGACGACGCCCAAATACCATATTCTCTTTGGGACACGATGCTCCAGGAAACTCGTCCTCCGAGACTTAGCAACCTGGCTCCTGGTTGGCAGGAGGCCCTTAACCACTGGCGAAGGGCCGCTCTCATGTGGTGGAAATGCTCGATCACTCGATTTTTTTGGAAGGATCAGAGGGTGCGCCTTCCCTCCAATTTATACTCTGCAATTTCAAAGATGTCAGCCGCCTTTTTGGCAGGCCTCACTATCTCCCTCAGTCCCAACTCCCTCAAGTACGCCTGGTCCAGAGAGAGTCTGGACATATATAAGTTAGAGTGGAAAGCATTTTGCAAGCGGGAGGAGGCATGAGCCGACGTGGAGGCCGCAAGGGACTGCGTTTGGTATGCTTCAAGAGTGTCCTGGTGGGAGTGGGAGGGAGGCTCCTGTCTTTTCTTCTGGCGATGGCTGGGGCCCTTCAGACTCTACGCCCGCGACGGCCAACCACACCTCTGGACGAAGACTCCCACCCTTTACAAACAACCCCAGGCGCATTGGAAGACCACACAGGATGGAGCCCTTGTCACAGACAAGATAAGCAAGCTACGGTTCAAGAACTACTTGGAACCCGGCGAAGTCAAAAGTCTGGTGCCCTATTTCTATGTCCCGAAGGGTATCTCCGATGTCAGGGTTTTCTTTAACGGGACCTCTTGCGGCCTCAACGACTGCCTCTTTGCCCTTCACTTTCCCCTCCCCACCGTCGTTAATTTGCTGAGGAGCTTGGATGTTGGGTACTTTCAATCCGACAGCGATTTCCAAGAAATGTTTTATAACTTTCTTCTCCACCCAACTTTACGTCCCTATGCTGGAGTGGACGTTTCGCATGTAAGAACCGATCTCCCTTGGGAGTCCGACCGGAGACGCCTTTGGGAACGCTTCTCCCAGAACTATTTTGGTCAGACTGACTCCCCTGGCCGATCCATACAAATGGGGACCAAAGGGAAATTAATTGCCATGGGTGACCGCCTCGACCCAAGCATTTTCGATGGGGTTACCCCTGCGGTTGTTCCAGTACGGGCTTCCCGCTCAACTGCCTTCTACTTAATGGGAGATGCAAGCAGAGCTGGGTTCGGCTCAGCTTTCTGGGATGATGCCCACATCGATTACCAGGCTGGATGCCACGCCCCCCACTTGGCAGAGGAGTCAACTTCCAAGAGGCAGACAACCTAGTCTCCAGGTTAGAACAGCTCGCCCACTCCGGATGCCTCAAAGACTCTGAAGTCTTTGTCATAACTGACAACCAGCCCTTCGAGGGGACATACTACAAGGGCCATTCATCCTCCCGAAAACTGAATGAAATCATTCTACGCCTCCGCATCCTTCAAAGGTCGACCACATGCATCCTCCACGTAGTCCATGCGGCGGGCACTCGCATGAAAGAGTCAGGAATAGACGGCCTCTCCCACGGTGATCTGTCAGAAGGGATGATGGCCCCAGGGGCCGGTCCACTTTCGTTCCTCCCCTTTCACCTGGGAGCCAACGAACGCTCCAACGGGAAGGTTTTATCCTGGGTCACCTCCTGGTGGCAAGACAAGAATGGAGGCCCGTGGGGACAGGCCCCACTAAAGTTCCTTACTCCAAACAATTGTTTTGACCTGGGCAAGTCCTACGCACCCAGATTTTGGTGCCCTCCCCCTGCCACCATGACGGCTGTGCTTGAAATGTTTTCGGAGGACAGGCTGGCCCGTCCCTTTGTCCCACATGTGTTTGTTGTGCCGAGGCTGTTGACCCACTTGTGGCGGAAGGTGCTGAGTAAAGACTCGGACCTCATGGTCACGTTAAACACTAACCACCCCTTTTGGACTTCTTCCCAACATGAACCTCTTGTCTTGTGCATTGTCCTCCCATGCAGCCCCACCAACAACTACCTCGGCCCATGGGTGGCAAAGGGAGCTCCTGGGTTCTCAACCCTCGAATCCTACCTCCAACAAGGACTTCGTCTATGGGCCCGGAATCGACCCAGGAACTGCCTAACCTGGAGGGGCATCTGCAGGGTGTGTGGAGGAATCAAGAAGAATGGGTGTGGTGTGTTCTGCTCCAATTTTTATCTTTGGTGAGGGAATTTCCCCCCGTGCAAGAATGTTTGGTGCGGAAGTTGTTTCAAACAAGCCCCAGCGGATCCTTTTCCAATCCTTGAAAACAAAGGCAAGGACCTGGAGGAGATGCCCATGGAGTCAGTAGAGAACCCAGAGTTCAAGGCAGCAAGGGACGGTGACCACCTCGTGGGAGTACCGTTCGAGTGCGATTTGTGTCATTTTTGCAACGTCGCTTTTCGGGACCCAGACTGGGATGATTCCAAGGACCTATTTCAACTGGTCTGCATCCGAAGGGTGATACTCGATGTACTTTGGGCTCGGCTCCCATCAACGGTTGCCTTGAACCGCAGAAGAATGTGGCTGGACTACAAGGAGGCCTGTTCTGCCTTTGACCTGAAAAAGTTGATTCCGCCCATGGGCAACACCGAGGTTAGGGACCGGGTTGGAATGAGCATAGCTCTTGTCACAGTCCTAGCATCTCTCCGCCCGGGGCTCTTTGCCAGACACCTACAATTCCAAGCCATGAGGAAGACCCCAACCTGGTATGCCAACGTGTACAATGCTGGTACAGCTTATGGTACAGAGTCCCTGTTCGCCAAGGAGGAACGAAAGCTCAAAGCCACCATGTGCCCCACCACCGGGGAATGGTTTGTCTGCTTCAAACACAGGGCCAGGCTCAGCATGGGGGAGATTCGTCACCAAAATGAAGCCCTTTCTTCTCGGATGATTCACTCTATCCTCTGTGAACTCGAGCAAGATTGGACCACCTCCATCCACGATGACCACCGATCTCTCCTAGAAGAATTCGCGGCATTCCTCCTCATTGGCTATGGGACCTGGTCTCTCTCAAGGGAATGCTCGACACTTGGTTAGAGACGACATCCGCCCAGCCTAACCCTCATATCATGGTTACGCTTCATGGACGTTTCAAGGGGGAGACAGGACTAAGATGGCATTGCCTCCCTCTCTCCGTCCACATGTTCAGTGGACTCCCCAACAAGAAGTGGATTGGCAGGCTCCTCAAGCGAAGGTTCACCCTCAAAAATTGAAGCACAGGTTGGCTATTCGCTAGAGAAGATGGCACCCGAAAATCCTTCTCCGAGTTCGACCCTCTCCTCCTGGAGTACCTAAGTCGTGCACGTGCGGCCGATGAGACAATCATGAGTGCGTAAGCCGACATCAATGATTTCAGCTTCCGAAGATCCCCGAGGAGTGGAGCCACAACAGAGGCTACCAATCAAGGTGTTCCCGGCCCCATCATCGAACTCATGGGATGTTGGAGAAAGAAGGAGAACGCTAGAGGTTCAGAGCCGGGTCTCCCTATGAGGCAAGTCTACACATGCAATCAAGACTCCATTGAGGGTCTATTGAAGTTTAGCAAGGCTCTGTGAGTTACAATAGCCGGGGTTGTTTTGGTATTATTCTTTCAGCGCCTCCCAATCCCATTCTCGGGTAATAGTAGCCCCCTGCCTGATACTATGGATCAGGATCCCGTGGTATTCAAGCCATTGCTCATACCGTCAATTTTGAGACCAGACCTGATGGCTTGGCCACTGTTTCTGGGAACCTCTTCTTTCTTGCCTCTCAAGGTTCCCTTGAGACTGAGGAGCTCCTTGATCCTTGGAATGGTCAAGAAGTACCCTGGTTAACGGATTGGGAAAAACCCGTAGAAAAGAAGGGCACCCCCTTTTCCCCTGTCGCTATAAAACTATAAAACACCTTTCTCATAACACGTGGTCCTTTGTGAGATACCGTCAAGACGAAAATTCGTAAAGAAAGAAAGACACCAAGTGGAAAATGACATAACTTGTGAACCAGAAGGAGTTATGAGGAGCTGTGGATATTGGGGCATGTTGAGGCTTATGAGGGCTATGGATTCATAATGGTTTAGATTCTAAAGATCGCGTTTAACATCTAAAAATGACGTATATCGTACCAGTTGGATAGGGTGGTTCTTATAATGATGTGTTAGTTCTTATACTGATTTCTATGGTAGTTACAGTTGATGTCCGTCTGCAGGAAGAATGGTCCCCAAAAGCACCCCCTAGAGAGGGAACCATGAAAATCCTACAGTTTTCCGTAATTTTACTAGGCATCCTACAATTTTGGTAGGATTTTCCTTTCGTGAAAATACTAGATAAAGTGACCCATTTTAAGGCGTGAGAATTTTCTCCTAAAAGAGGCGAGGATAATCCTACAACTGTTGTAGGATTATCGCCTCCTCAATTTTGCCCGTAGCGGTATCAAATACCCTTGATTTTTGATTTGAGCAATTGTGTTCGCTCTGGACTAACAGGGGCCCTCTTTGTACTATGGTACGATACGTGTGTTTAACTGTATAATTGTATTTACCATACACTGTTGTGTTACATTACTCCATGTAAAAACATACCATAACAGATTCTACATAACAAAAAATCGCCACAAAATAACCATGACAATGTCAGCCACTGATACATCATCCGTCATCCATCAAAAATACCGTTCCAACCCCAGGTCCGCCATGATTGCCCTCGCTGGCACATTTCCTAAGGATGCACTTGGATCTGACCATTTTGCATTATTGTGCAAGAAATCACACAATTTCTACCATGGTATTTTTGTTACATCATGGCCATCATGACAGGAAGAGGGGCAGATGGGATTGCAGTGAATGTAAGTGGATTTTCATAGCCATTCTTCCTCATAAATTATTGGCCAAATGTTCCTAGGTTAGGCACTCAGGATACTTTTGTGGGTACTTTTCACTGGTTCTCATACCAGAATCAACAATCAACCATATACAGTAGAATTCATCTGGGTTGTGCTGGCAAGGCAGAGTTGTTGCTGCCATGATTGTGTGTCTACACAATGATGGTGAATTAGTGATCGAAATAGTTGTCATCAGTCAAAGGATCGAACAGATGTGGACATTGTGGTGGTTGACATAAGAGCATTTTTCTGATGAATTAAGAATGTAGTAGAAGCAGAGCTATGTGCATTAACAATTTTAATGAAAGCAAGTAATATGAATATGTCTTTACACATAATTTCAGAGATTAAAGTTGAGTTAAAGTGGTTCTCTTTCTACTGACAGTAGTTGTAGGACTCCCTACATAAAATGGGGTTGTCAACTTCTGTTCTTGACTTAGCAGCCCTCTTGAAGCTCCTACCCACTTCCATTCATGTGTGGAGTGAGGTGTAACTATGTTGTCATGATTGTTTTTGTTAACAGAGAAGTTATTGCCCATGTAACACAGCAACACCAGACGGTGGTCCCGAATTTTTTCTGGAAGGTTGACATTCAAATATGATTTTGATGGAGAAGCCACATTCAGAGACAGTGGCCCACATGTCCATTTACCTATTGAAAGCTCATAAAACGTATCTCTATCCTCACTGCCATTACTGAAACCCTGAGATCTTGGCCCCCAGACTGGTTCTGGTGCCGCCACCACTTTCAACCCACTGCCAACAACAAACTCAAACTGGCACTGTGCACTGTTGTGAAATGGTATTAATGCCCCATTTTTACTTTCTTTTTATTTGAGTTTTTTCAGTTTATTATTTACGCACCAAACACGCCACAGTTATTATTGTAGACCACAGGTTCAATCTGGTGTCTCTGCTGCTTCATTCCCACTGTTAACAGAATACTAATGTGGTGAGCTGCACATCACGAGAGCTCGTAGGTTATCTATTTTAAAGGTGATATTGTGATTTTATATTCTTATTTGTCGCTTTTGAGTTACTGCACCCTGGTTGATAACTCAACCCCCAAGCTGAACTTGGAGATGTCACATCTGCCACAATGCTGCAAACAACAGAACAAACAGGGAAAGCAAGTGAATGGTGAGGAGAAAACCTATTTCCCATTTTTACATTTATTTTATGGTTAATTTTTTAGACCTGAAATCCTTACATACCAACCTAGCATCGATTAGTATGTCTCAGCCCCCAGATAGAATCTGGAGATGCCGCCTTTATCCTCCCCACTCAATGAGGAATAGAAGTTAGAGTCTGCAAGGAACAGGTGAAGATATTGCTCGTTCCCATTTTGAATGTTTTTTCATGAAATTGTCAATTTTTGTAACAGGCAAGATCCCCCATCATAGTAACAATGATATTCCAGTCTGCACACCGAACCAATATGCTACAATCATGCTCACCAGACACAAAATACAAAATTGGGGGCAGGACGGTTTCGTTCCATTTGTCAAACTTGTTGCCTGTTAATATAAAGTATCAATTAAATAGTTGCCCCTCCATTGTGTTATGCCACTCATGTTTGCATTTTTTGTTTTGTGAGAGTTATTTGATACCTAGAGCTTTCAGTCAGAAAAGACAGAAGAATAAACAGAAGAGAGAGGCACTGGATGATGCATTTGGAGTTGCGTTTGGGAGAGTCGTTCATTGTGCTTGTTTTTTAGATAATGGTTGTAAAAACTGCTGCATTAAGAAATTGCACTTCCTCTGAAATAGGTTAGGTGTGCGGCTGGTTGCAGGCTCAGCTTGCATTGTTACATTAAAGTTAGTCATAATGTGTTTCAGGGCACACTTTTGCTGTAATAATTTACATGTTTCCTCATTTTTCATGATAATAATTTTTGTTAGCCATAAATTGGGTAGTAGTAAAGCATGACCTTTTTCGTGACAAGACTCTTAGGTATGTAAGTTACGATCTTGTGTTTTTGTCATAGGTAGAATCTTATAATATATTTTTTTCACGTGGCAAGTATGACCGCTAAATTTGAAATGAAATTACGAAATTCTTTTATATGTAAATGTTATACATATAAAGGTATTTCCATCCTACAAACTTTGTAGGATATTCACGAGCGTATATAGGGAACCATGAAAATCCTACAGTTTTCCCGTAATTTTACTAGGCATCCTACAATTTTGGTAGGATTTTCTTCGCTCGTGAAAAAGAGAAATACTAGATAAAGTGACCCATTTTAAGACGTGAGAATTTTCTCCTAAAAAAGAGCGAGGATAATCCTACAACTGTTGTAGGATTATACGCTCTCTCAATTTTGCCCCGTAGCCGGTATCAAATACCATTGATTTTTGATTTGAGCAATTGTGTTTCGCCTGGACTAACAGGGCCCCTCTTCACCATACTATGGTACGATACGTACGTGTTTAACTGTATAATTGTATTTACCATACACTGTTGTGTTACATTACTCCATGTAAAAAACATACCATACCAGATTCTACATAACAAAAAAATCGCCACAAAATAACCATGACAATGTCAGCCACTGATACATCATCACGTCATCCATCAAAAATACCGTTCCAACCCCAGGTCCGCCATGATTGCCCTCACTGGCACATTTCCTAAGGATGCACTTGGATCTGACCATTTTGCATTATTGTGCAAGAAATCACACAATTTCTACCATGGTATTTTTGTTACATCATGGCCATCATGACAGGAAGAGGGGCAGATGGGATTGCAGTGAATGTAAGTGGATTTTCATAGCCATTCTTCCTCATAAATTATTGGCCAAATGTTCCTAGGTTAGGCACTCAGGATACTTTTGTGGGTACTTTTCACTGGTTCTCATACCAGAATCAACAATCAACCATATACAGTAGAATTCATCTGGGTTGTGCTGGCAAGGCAGAGTTGTTGCTGCCATGATTGTGTGTCTACACAATGATGGTGAATTAGTGATCGAAATAGTTGTCATCAGTCAAAGGATCGAACAGATGTGGACATTGTGGTGGTTGACATAAGAGCATTTTTTCTGATGAATTAAGAATGTAGTAGAAGCAGAGCTATGTGCATTAACAATTTTAATGAAAGCAAGTAATATGAATATGTCTTTACACATAATTTCAGAGATTAAAGTTGAGTTAAAGTGGTTCTCTTTCTACTGACAGTAGTTGTAGGACTCCCTACATAAAATGGGGTTGTCAACTTCTGTTCTTGACTTAGCAGCCCTCTTGAAGCTCCTACCCACTTCCATTCATGTGTGGAGTGAGGTGTAACTATGTTGTCATGATTGTTTTTGTTAACAGAGAAGTTATTGCCCATGTAACACAGCAACACCAGACGGTGGTCACGAATTTTTTCTGGAAGGTTGACATTCAAATATGATTTTGATGGAGAAGCCACATTCAGAGACAGTGGCCCACATGTCCATTTACCTATTGAAAGCTCATAAAACGTATCTCTATCCTCACTGCCATTACTGAAACCCTGAGATCTTGGCCCCCAGACTGATTCTGGTGCCGCCACCACTTTCAACCCACTGCCAACAACAAACTCAAACTGGCACTGTGCACTGTTGTGAAATGGTATTAATGCCCCATTTTTACTTTCTTTTTATTTGAGTTTTTTCAGTTTATTATTTACGCACCAAACACGCCACAGTTATTATTGTAGACCACAGGTTCAATCTGGTGTCTCTGCTGCTTCATTCCCACTGTTAACAGAATACTAATGTGGTGAGCTGCACATCACGAGAGCTCGTAGGTTATCTATTTTAAAGGTGATATTGTGATTTTATATTCTTATTTGTCGCTTTTGAGTTACTGCACCCTGGTTGATAACTCAACCCCCAAGCTGAACTTGGAGATGTCACATCTGCCACAATGCTGCAAACAACAGAACAAACAGGGAAAGCAAGTGAATGGTGAGGAGAAAACCTATTTCCCATTTTTACATTTATTTTATGGTTAATTTTTTAGACCTGAAATCCTTACATACCAACCTAGCATCGATTAGTATGTCTCAGCCCCCAGATAGAATCTGGAGATGCCGCCTTTATCCTCCCCACTCAATGAGGAATAGAAGTTAGAGTCTGCAAGGAACAGGTGAAGATATTGCTCGTTCCCATTTTGAATGTTTTTTCATGAAATTGTCAATTTTTGTAACAGGCAAGATCCCCCATCATAGTAACAATGATATTCCAGTCTGCACACCGAACCAATATGCTACAATCATGCTCACCAGACACAAAATACAAAATTGGGGGCAGGACGGTTTCGTTCCATTTGTCAAACTTGTTGCCTGTTAATATAAAGTATCAATTAAATAGTTGCCCCTCCATTGTGTTATGCCACTCATGTTTGCATTTTTTGTTTTGTGAGAGTTATTTGATACCTAGAGCTTTCAGTCAGAAAAGACAGAAGAATAAACAGAAGAGAGAGGCACTGGATGATGCATTTGGAGTTGCGTTTGGGAGAGTCGTTCATTGTGCTTGTTTTTTAGATAATGGTTGTAAAAACTGCTGCATTAAGAAATTGCACTTCCTCTGAAATAGGTTAGGTGTGCGGCTGGTTGCAGGCTCAGCTTGCATTGTTACATTAAAGTTAGTCATAATGTGTTTCAGGGCACACTTTTGCTGTAATAATTTACATGTTTCCTCATTTTTCATGATAATAATTTTTGTTAGCCATAAATTGGGTAGTAGTAAAGCATGACCTTTTTCGTGACAAGACTCTTAGGTATGTAAGTTACGATCTTGTGTTTTTGTCATAGGTAGAATCTTATAATATATTTTTTCACGTGGCAAGTATGACCGCTAAATTTGAAATGAAATTACGAAATTCTTTTATATGTAAATGTTATACATATAAAGGTATTTCCATCCTACAAACTTTGTAGGATATTCACGAGCGTATATAGGGAACCATGAAAATCCTACAGTTTTCCCGTAATTTTACTAGGCATCCTACAATTTTGGTAGGATTTTCTTCGCTCGTGAAAAGAGAAATACTAGATAAAGTGACCCATTTTAAGACGTGAGAATTTTCTCCTAAAAAAGAGCGAGGATAATCCTACAACTGTTGTAGGATTATACGCTCTCTCAATTTTGCCCGTAGCCGGTATCAAATACCCTTGATTTTTGATTTGAGCAATTGTGTTTCGCCTGGACTAACAGGGGCCCTCTTCACCATACTATGGTACGATACGTACGTGTTTAACTGTATAATTGTATTTACCATACACTGTTGTGTTACATTACTCCATGTAAAAAACATACCATACCAGATTCTACATAACAAAAAATCGCCACAAAATAACCATGACAATGTCAGCCACTGATACATCATCACGTCATCCATCAAAAATACCGTTCCAACCCCAGGTCCGCCATGATTGCCCTCACTGGCACATTTCCTAAGGATGCACTTGGATCTGACCATTTTGCATTATTGTGCAAGAAATCACACAATTTCTACCATGGTATTTTTGTTACAGCATGGCCATCATGACAGGAAGAGGGGCAGATGGGATTGCAGTGAATGTAAGTGGATTTTCATAGCCATTCTTCCTCATAAATTATTGGCCAAATGTTCCTAGGTTAGGCACTCAGGATACTTTTGTGGGTACTTTTCACTGGTTCTCATACCAGAATCAACAATCAACCATATACAGTAGAATTCATCTGGGTTGTGCTGGCAAGGCAGAGTTGTTGCTGCCATGATTGTGTGTCTACACAATGATGGTGAATTAGTGATCGAAATAGTTGTCATCAGTCAAAGGATCGAACAGATGTGGACATTGTGGTGGTTGACATAAGAGCATTTTTTCTGATGAATTAAGAATGTAGTAGAAGCAGAGCTATGTGCATTAACAATTTTAATGAAAGCAAGTAATATGAATATGTCTTTACACATAATTTCAGAGATTAAAGTTGAGTTAAAGTGGTTCTCTTTCTACTGACAGTAGTTGTAGGACTCCCTACATAAAATGGGGTTGTCAACTTCTGTTCTTGACTTAGCAGCCCTCTTGAAGCTCCTACCCACTTCCATTCATGTGTGGAGTGAGGTGTAACTATGTTGTCATGATTGTTTTTGTTAACAGAGAAGTTATTGCCCATGTAACACAGCAACACCAGACGGTGGTCACGAATTTTTTCTGGAAGGTTGACATTCAAATATGATTTTGATGGAGAAGCCACATTCAGAGACAGTGGCCCACATGTCCATTTACCTATTGAAAGCTCATAAAACGTATCTCTATCCTCACTGCCATTACTGAAACCCTGAGATCTTGGCCCCAGACTGGTTCTGGTGCCGCCACCACTTTCAACCCACTGCCAACAACAAACTCAAACTGGCACTGTGCACTGTTGTGAAATGGTATTAATGCCCCATTTTTACTTTCTTTTTATTTGAGTTTTTCAGTTTATTATTTACGCACCAAACACGCCACAGTTATTATTGTAGACCACAGGTTCAATCTGGTGTCTCTGCTGCTTCATTCCCACTGTTAACAGAATACTAATGTGGTGAGCTGCACATCACGAGAGCTCGTAGGTTATCTATTTTAAAGGTGATATTGTGATTTTATATTCTTATTTGTCGCTTTTGAGTTACTGCACCCTGGTTGATAACTCAACCCCCAAGCTGAACTTGGAGATGTCACATCTGCCACAATGCTGCAAACAACAGAACAAACAGGGAAAGCAAGTGAATGGTGAGGAGAAAACCTATTTCCCATTTTTACATTTATTTTATGGTTAATTTTTAGACCTGAAATCCTTACATACCAACCTAGCATCGATTAGTATGTCTCAGCCCCCAGATAGAATCTGGAGATGCCGCCTTTATCCTCCCCACTCAATGAGGAATAGAAGTTAGAGTCTGCAAGGAACAGGTGAAGATATTGCTCGTTCCCATTTTGAATGTTTTTTCATGAAATTGTCAATTTTTGTAACAGGCAAGATCCCCCATCATAGTAACAATGATATTCCAGTCTGCACACCGAACCAATATGCTACAATCATGCTCACCAGACACAAAATACAAAATTGGGGGCAGGACGGTTTCGTTCCATTTGTCAAACTTGTTGCCTGTTAATATAAAGTATCAATTAAATAGTTGCCCCTCCATTGTGTTATGCCACTCATGTTTGCATTTTTGTTTTGTGAGAGTTATTTGATACCTAGAGCTTTCAGTCAGAAAAGACAGAAGAATAAACAGAAGAGAGAGGCACTGGATGATGCATTTGGAGTTGCGTTTGGGAGAGTCGTTCATTGTGCTTGTTTTTAGATAATGGTTGTAAAAACTGCTGCATTAAGAAATTGCACTTCCTCTGAAATAGGTTAGGTGTGCGGCTGGTTGCAGGCTCAGCTTGCATTGTTACATTAAAGTTAGTCATAATGTGTTTCAGGGCACACTTTTGCTGTAATAATTTACATGTTTCCTCATTTTTCATGATAATAATTTTTGTTAGCCATAAATTGGGTAGTAGTAAAGCATGACCTTTTCGTGACAAGACTCTTAGGTATGTAAGTTACGATCTTGTGTTTTTGTCATAGGTAGAATCTTATAATATATTTTTTCACGTGGCAAGTATGACCGCTAAATTTGAAATGAAATTACGAAATTCTTTTATATGTAAACGTTATACATATAAAGGTATTTCCATCCTACAAACTTTGTAGGATATTCACGAGCGTATATAGGGAACCATGAAAATCCTACAGTTTTCCCGTAATTTTACTAGGCATCCTACAATTTTGGTAGGATTTTCTTCGCCGTGAAAAGAGAAATACTAGATAAAGTGACCCATTTTAAGACGTGAGAATTTTCTCCTAAAAGAGCGAGGATAATCCTACAACTGTTGTAGGATTATACGCTCTCTCAATTTTGCCCGTAGCCGGTATCAAATACCCTTGATTTTTGATTTGAGCAATCGTGTTTCGCCTGGACTAACAGGGGCCCTCTTCACCATACTATGGTACGATACGTACGTGTTTAACTGTATAATTGTATTTACCATACACTGTTGTGTTACATTACTCCATGTAAAAACATACCATACCAGATTCTACATAACAAAAAATCGCCACAAAATAACCATGACAATGTCAGCCACTGATACATCATCACGTCATCCATCAAAAATACCGCTCCAACCCCAGGTCCGCCATGATTGCCCTCACTGGCACATTTCCTAAGGATGCACTTGGATCTGACCATTTTGCATTATTGTGCAAGAAATCACACAATTTCTACCATGGTATTTTTGTTACAGCATGGCCATCATGACAGGAAGAGGGGCAGATGGGATTGCAGTGAATGTAAGTGGATTTTCATAGCCATTCTTCCTCATAAATTATTGGCCAAATGTTCCTAGGTTAGGCACTCAGGATACTTTTGTGGGTACTTTTCACTGGTTCTCATACCAGAATCAACAATCAACCATATACAGTAGAATTCATCTGGGTTGTGCTGGCAAGGCAGAGTTGTTGCTGCCATGATTGTGTGTCTACACAATGATGGTGAATTAGTGATCGAAATAGTTGTCATCAGTCAAAGGATCGAACAGATGTGGACATTGTGGTGGTTGACATAAGAGCATTTTTTCTGATGAATTAAGAATGTAGTAGAAGCAGAGCTATGTGCATTAACAATTTTAATGAAAGCAAGTAATATGAATATGTCTTTACACATAATTTCAGAGATTAAAGTTGAGTTAAAGTGGTTCTCTTTCTACTGACAGTAGTTGTAGGACTCCCTACATAAAATGGGGTTGTCAACTTCTGTTCTTGACTTAGCAGCCCTCTTGAAGCTCCTACCCACTTCCATTCATGTGTGGAGTGAGGTGTAACTATGTTGTCATGATTGTTTTTGTTAACAGAGAAGTTATTGCCCATGTAACACAGCAACACCAGACGGTGGTCACGAATTTTTTCTGGAAGGTTGACATTCAAATATGATTTTGATGGAGAAGCCACATTCAGAGACAGTGGCCCACATGTCCATTTACCTATTGAAAGCTCATAAAACGTATCTCTATCCTCATTGCCATTACTGAAACCCTGAGATCTTGGCTCCCAGACTGGTTCTGGTGCCGCCACCACTTTCAACCCACTGCCAACAACAAACTCAAACTGGCACTGCGCACTGTTGTGAAATGGTATTAATGCCCCATTTTTACTTTCTTTTTTATTTGAGTTTTTTCAGTTTATTATTTACGCACCAAACACGCCACAGTTATTATTGTAGACCACATGTTCAATCTGGTGTCTCTGCTGCTTCATTCCCACTGTTAACAGAATACTAATGTGGTGAGCTGCACATCACGAGAGCTCGTAGGTTATCTATTTTAAAGGTGATATTGTGATTTTATATTCTTATTTGTCGCTTTTGAGTTACTGCACCCTGGTTGATAACTCAACCCCCAAGCTGAACTTGGAGATGTCACATCTGCCACAATGCTGCAAACAACAGAACAAACAGGGAAAGCAAGTGAATGGTGAGGAGAAAACCTATTTCCCATTTTTACATTTATTTTATGGTTAATTTTTAGACCTGAAATCCTTACATACCAACCTAGCATCGATTAGTATGTCTCAGCCCCCAGATAGAATCTGGAGATGCCGCCTTTATCCTCCCCACTCAATGAGGAATAGAAGTTAGAGTCTGCAAGGAACAGGTGAAGATATTGCTCGTTCCCATTTTGAATGTTTTTTCATGAAATTGTCAATTTTTGTAACAGGCAAGATCCCCCATCATAGTAACAATGATATTCCAGTCTGCACACCGAACCAATATGCTACAATCATGCTCACCAGACACAAAATACAAAATTGGGGGCAGGACGGTTTCGTTCCATTTGTCAAACTTGTTGCCTGTTAATATAAAGTATCAATTAAATAGTTGCCCCTCCATTGTGTTATGCCACTCATGTTTGCATTTTTGTTTTGTGAGAGTTATTTGATACCTAGAGCTTTCAGTCAGAAAAGACAGAAGAATAAACAGAAGAGAGAGGCACTGGATGATGCATTTGGAGTTGCGTTTGGGAGAGTCGTTCATTGTGCTTGTTTTTTAGATAATGGTTGTAAAAACTGCTGCATTAAGAAATTGCACTTCCTCTGAAATAGGTTAGGTGTGCGGCTGGTTGCAGGCTCAGCTTGCATTGTTACATTAAAGTTAGTCATAATGTGTTTCAGGGCACACTTTTGCTGTAATAATTTACATGTTTCCTCATTTTTCATGATAATAATTTTTGTTAGCCATAAATTGGGTAGTAGTAAAGCATGACCTTTTTCGTGACAAGACTCTTAGGTATGTAAGTTACGATCTTGTGTTTTTGTCATAGGTAGAATCTTATAATATATTTTTTTCACGTGGCAAGTATGACCGCTAAATTTGAAATGAAATTACGAAATTCTTTTATATGTAAACGTTATACATATAAAGGTATTTCCATCCTACAAACTTTGTAGGATATTCACGAGCGTATATAGGGAACCATGAAAATCCTACAGTTTTCCCGTAATTTTACTAGGCATCCTACAATTTTGGTAGGATTTTCTTCGCCGTGAAAAGAGAAATACTAGATAAAGTGACCCATTTTAAGACGTGAGAATTTTCTCCTAAAAAAGAGCGAGGATAATCCTACAACTGTTGTAGGATTATACGCTCTCTCAATTTTGCCCCGTAGCCGGTATCAAATACCCTTGATTTTTGATTTGAGCAATCGTGTTTCGCCTGGACTAACAGGGGCCCTCTTCACCATACTATGGTACGATACGTACGTGTTTAACTGTATAATTGTATTTACCATACACTGTTGTGTTACATTACTCCATGTAAAAACATACCATACCAGATTCTACATAACAAAAAATCGCCACAAAATAACCATGACAATGTCAGCCACTGATACATCATCACGTCATCCATCAAAAATACCGTTCCAACCCCAGGTCCGCCATGATTGCCCTCACTGGCACATTTCCTAAGGATGCACTTGGATCTGACCATTTTGCATTATTGTGCAAGAAATCACACAATTTCTACCATGGTATTTTTGTTACAGCATGGCCATCATGACAGGAAGAGGGGCAGATGGGATTGCAGTGAATGTAAGTGGATTTTCATAGCCATTCTTCCTCATAAATTATTGGCCAAATGTTCCTAGGTTAGGCACTCAGGATACTTTTGTGGGTACTTTTCACTGGTTCTCATACCAGAATCAACAATCAACCATATACAGTAGAATTCATCTGGGTTGTGCTGGCAAGGCAGAGTTGTTGCTGCCATGATTGTGTGTCTACACAATGATGGTGAATTAGTGATCGAAATAGTTGTCATCAGTCAAAGGATCGAACAGATGTGGACATTGTGGTGGTTGACATAAGAGCATTTTTTCTGATGAATTAAGAATGTAGTAGAAGCAGAGCTATGTGCATTAACAATTTTAATGAAAGCAAGTAATATGAATATGTCTTTACACATAATTTCAGAGATTAAAGTTGAGTTAAAGTGGTTCTCTTTCTACTGACAGTAGTTGTAGGACTCCCTACATAAAATGGGGTTGTCAACTTCTGTTCTTGACTTAGCAGCCCTCTTGAAGCTCCTACCCACTTCCATTCATGTGTGGAGTGAGGTGTAACTATGTTGTCATGATTGTTTTTGTTAACAGAGAAGTTATTGCCCATGTAACACAGCAACACCAGACGGTGGTCACGAATTTTTTCTGGAAGGTTGACATTCAAATATGATTTTGATGGAGAAGCCACATTCAGAGACAGTGGCCCACATGTCCATTTACCTATTGAAAGCTCATAAAACGTATCTCTATCCTCACTGCCATTACTGAAACCCTGAGATCTTGGCCCCCAGACTGATTCTGGTGCCGCCACCACTTCCAACCCACTGCCAACAACAAACTCAAACTGGCACTGTGCACTGTTGTGAAATGGTATTAATGCCCCATTTTTACTTTCTTTTTATTTGAGTTTTTTCAGTTTATTATTTACGCACCAAACACGCCACAGTTATTATTGTAGACCACAGGTTCAATCTGGTGTCTCTGCTGCTTCATTCCCACTGTTAACAGAATACTAATGTGGTGAGCTGCACATCACGAGAGCTCGTAGGTTATCTATTTTAAAGGTGATATTGTGATTTTATATTCTTATTTGTCGCTTTTGAGTTACTGCACCCTGGTTGATAACTCAACCCCCAAGCTGAACTTGGAGATGTCACATCTGCCACAATGCTGCAAACAACAGAACAAACAGGGAAAGCAAGTGAATGGTGAGGAGAAAACCTATTTCCCATTTTTACATTTATTTTATGGTTAATTTTTAGACCTGAAATCCTTACATACCAACCTAGCATCGATTAGTATGTCTCAGCCCCCAGATAGAATCTGGAGATGCCGCCTTTATCCTCCCCACTCAATGAGGAATAGAAGTTAGAGTCTGCAAGGAACAGGTGAAGATATTGCTCGCTCCCATTTTGAATGTTTTTTCATGAAATTGTCAATTTTTGTAACAGGCAAGATCCCCATCATAGTAACAATGATATTCCAGTCTGCACACCGAACCAATATGCTACAATCATGCTCACCAGACACAAAATACAAAATTGGGGGCAGGACGGTTTCGTTCCATTTGTCAAACTTGTTGCCTGTTAATATAAAGTATCAATTAAATAGTTGCCCCTCCATTGTGTTATGCCACTCATGTTTGCATTTTTTGTTTTGTGAGAGTTATTTGATACCTAGAGCTTTCAGTCAGAAAAGACAGAAGAATAAACAGAAGAGAGAGGCACTGGATGATGCATTTGGAGTTGCGTTTGGGAGAGTCGCTCATTGTGCTTGTTTTTAGATAATGGTTGTAAAAACTGCTGCATTAAGAAATTGCACTTCCTCTGAAATAGGTTAGGTGTGCGGCTGGTTGCAGGCTCAGCTTGCATTGTTACATTAAAGTTAGTCATAATGTGTTTCAGGGCACACTTTTGCTGTAATAATTTACATGTTTCCTCATTTTTCATGATAATAATTTTTGTTAGCCATAAATTGGGTAGTAGTAAAGCATGACCTTTTCGTGACAAGACTCTTAGGTATGTAAGTTACGATCTTGTGTTTTTGTCATAGGTAGAATCTTATAATATATTTTTTTACGTGGCAAGTATGACCGCTAAATTTGAAATGAAATTACGAAATTCTTTTATATGTAAACGTTATACATATAAAGGTATTTCCATCCTACAAACTTTGTAGGATATTCACGAGCGTATATAGGGAACCATGAAAATCCTACAGTTTTCCCGTAATTTTACTAGGCATCCTACAATTTTGGTAGGATTTTCTTCGCCGTGAAAAGAGAAATACTAGATAAAGTGACCCATTTTAAGACGTGAGAATTTTCTCCTAAAAGAGCGAGGATAATCCTACAACTGTTGTAGGATTATACGCCTCTCAATTTTGCCCCGTAGCCGGTATCAAATACCCTTGATTTTTGATTTGAGCAATCGTGTTTCGCCTGGACTAACAGGGGCCCTCTTCACCATACTATGGTACGATACGCACGTGTTTAACTGTATAATTGTATTTACCATACACTGTTGTGTTACATTACTCCATGTAAAAACATACCATACCAGATTCTACATAACAAAAAAATCGCCACAAAATAACCATGACAATGTCAGCCACTGATACATCATCACGTCATCCATCAAAAATACCGCTCCAACCCCAGGTCCGCCATGATTGCCCTCACTGGCACATTTCCTAAGGATGCACTTGGATCTGACCATTTTGCATTATTGTGCAAGAAATCACACAATTTCTACCATGGTATTTTTGTTACAGCATGGCCATCATGACAGGAAGAGGGGCAGATGGGATTGCAGTGAATGTAAGTGGATTTTCATAGCCATTCTTCCTCATAAATTATTGGCCAAATGTTCCTAGGTTAGGCACTCAGGATACTTTTGTGGGTACTTTTCACTGGTTCTCATACCAGAATCAACAATCAACCATATACAGTAGAATTCATCTGGGTTGTGCTGGCAAGGCAGAGTTGTTGCTGCCATGATTGTGTGTCTACACAATGATGGTGAATTAGTGATCGAAATAGTTGTCATCAGTCAAAGGATCGAACAGATGTGGACATTGTGGTGGTTGACATAAGAGCATTTTTCTGATGAATTAAGAATGTAGTAGAAGCAGAGCTATGTGCATTAACAATTTTAATGAAAGCAAGTAATATGAATATGTCTTTACACATAATTTCAGAGATTAAAGTTGAGTTAAAGTGGTTCTCTTTCTACTGACAGTAGTTGTAGGACTCCCTACATAAAATGGGGTTGTCAACTTCTGTTCTTGACTTAGCAGCCCTCTTGAAGCTCCTACCCACTTCCATTCATGTGTGGAGTGAGGTGTAACTATGTTGTCATGATTGTTTTTGTTAACAGAGAAGTTATTGCCCATGTAACACAGCAACACCAGACGGTGGTCACAAATTTTTTCTGGAAGGTTGACATTCAAATATGATTTTGATGGAGAAGCCACATTCAGAGACAGTGGCCCACATGTCCATTTACCTATTGAAAGCTCATAAAACGTATCTCTATCCTCACTGCCATTACTGAAACCCTGAGATCTTGGCCCCCAGACTGGATCTGGTGCCGCCACCACTTCCAACCCACTGCCAACAACAAACTCAAACTGGCACTGTGCACTGTTGTGAAATGGTATTAATGCCCCATTTTTACTTTCTTTTTATTTGAGTTTTTTCAGTTTATTATTTACGCACCAAACACGCAACAGTTATTATTGTAGACCACATGTTCAATCTGGTGTCTCTGCTGCTTCATTCCCACTGTAAACAGAATACTAATGTGGTGAGCTGCACATCACGAGAGCTCATAGGTTATCTATTTTAAAGGTGATATTGTGATTTTATATTCTTATTTGTCGCTTTTGAGTTACTGCACCCTGGTTGATAACTCAACCCCCAAGCTGAACTTGGAGATGTCACATCTGCCACAATGCTGCAAACAACAGAACAAACAGGGAAAGCAAGTGAATGGTGAGGAGAAAACCTATTTCCCATTTTTACATTTATTTTATGGTTAATTTTTAGACCTGAAATCCTTACATACCAACCTAGCATCGATTAGTATGTCTCAGCCCCCAGATAGAATCTGGAGATGCCGCCTTTATCCTCCCCACTCAATGAGGAATAGAAGTTAGAGTCTGCAAGGAACAGGTGAAGATATTGCTCGCTCCCATTTTGAATGTTTTTTCATGAAATTGTCAATTTTTGTAACAGGCAAGATCCCCCATCATAGTAACAATGATATTCCAGTCTGCACACCGAACCAATATGCTACAATCATGCTCACCAGACACAAAATACAAAATTGGGGGCAGGACGGTTTCGTTCCATTTGTCAAACTTGTTGCCTGTTAATATAAAGTATCAATTAAATAGTTGCCCCTCCATTGTGTTATGCCACTCATGTTTGCATTTTTGTTTTGTGAGAGTTATTTGATACCTAGAGCTTTCAGTCAGAAAAGACAGAAGAATAAACAGAAGAGAGAGGCACTGGATGATGCATTTGGAGTTGCGCTTTGGGAGAGTCGTTCATTGTGCTTGTTTTTTAGATAATGGTTGTAAAACTGCTGCATTAAGAAATTGCACTTCCTCTGAAATAGGTTAGGTGTGCGGCTGGTTGCAGGCTCAGCTTGCATTGTTACATTAAAGTTAGTCATAATGTGTTTCAGGGCACACTTTTGCTGTAATAATTTACATGTTTCCTCATTTTTCATGATAATAATTTTTGTTAGCCATAAATTGGGTAGTAGTAAAGCATGACCTTTTCGTGACAAGACTCTTAGGTATGTAAGTTACGATCTTGTGTTTTTGTCATAGGTAGAATCTTATAATATATTTTTTTCACGTGGCAAGTATGACCGCTAAATTTGAAATGAAATTACGAAATTCTTTTATATGTAAACGTTATACATATAAAGGTATTTCCATCCTACAAACTTTGTAGGATATTCACGAGCGTATATAGGGAACCATGAAAATCCTACAGTTTTCCGTAATTTTACTAGGCATCCTACAATTTTGGTAGGATTTTCTTCGCCGTGAAAAGAGAAATACTAGATAAAGTGACCCATTTTAAGACGTGAGAATTTTCTCCTAAAAAAGAGCGAGGATAATCCTACAACTGTTGTAGGATTATACGCTCTCTCAATTTTGCCCCGTAGCCGGTATCAAATACCCTTGATTTTTGATTTGAGCAATCGTGTTTCGCCTGGACTAACAGGGGCCCTCTTCACCATACTATGGTACGATACGCACGTGTTTAACTGTATAATTGTATTTACCATACACTGTTGTGTTACATTACTCCATGTAAAAACATACCATACCAGATTCTACATAACAAAAAATCGCCACAAAATAACCATGACAATGTCAGCCACTGATACATCATCACGTCATCCATCAAAAATACCGCTCCAACCCCAGGTCCGCCATGATTGCCCTCACTGGCACATTTCCTAAGGATGCACTTGGATCTGACCATTTTGCATTATTGTGCAAGAAATCACACAATTTCTACCATGGTATTTTTGTTACAGCATGGCCATCATGACAGGAAGAGGGGCAGATGGGATTGCAGTGAATGTAAGTGGATTTTCATAGCCATTCTTCCTCATAAATTATTGGCCAAATGTTCCTAGGTTAGGCACTCAGGATACTTTTGTGGGTACTTTTCACTGGTTCTCATACCAGAATCAACAATCAACCATATACAGTAGAATTCATCTGGGTTGTGCTGGCAAGGCAGAGTTGTTGCTGCCATGATTGTGTGTCCACACAATGATGGTGAATTAGTGATCGAAATAGTTGTCATCAGTCAAAGGATCGAACAGATGTGGACATTGTGGTGGTTGACATAAGAGCATTTTTTCTGATGAATTAAGAATGTAGTAGAAGCAGAGCTATGTGCATTAACAATTTTAATGAAAGCAAGTAATATGAATATGTCTTTACACATAATTTCAGAGATTAAAGTTGAGTTAAAGTGGTTCTCTTTCTACTGACAGTAGTTGTAGGACTCCCTACATAAAATGGGGTTGTCAACTTCTGTTCTTGACTTAGCAGCCCTCTTGAAGCTCCTACCCACTTCCATTCATGTGTGGAGTGAGGTGTAACTATGTTGTCATGATTGTTTTTGTTAACAGAGAAGTTATTGCCCATGTAACACAGCAACACCAGACGGTGGTCACGAATTTTTTCTGGAAGGTTGACATTCAAATATGATTTTGATGGAGAAGCCACATTCAGAGACAGTGGCCCACATGTCCATTTACCTATTGAAAGCTCATAAAACGTATCTCTATCCTCACTGCCATTACTGAAACCCTGAGATCTTGGCCCCCAGACTGATTCTGGTGCCGCCACCACTTCCAACCCACTGCCAACAACAAACTCAAACTGGCACTGTTGTGAAATGGTATTAATGCCCCATTTTTACTTTTTTTTATTTGAGTTTTTCAGTTTATTATTTACGCACCAAACACACCACAGTTATTATTGTAGACCACAGGTTCAATCTGGTGTCTCTGCTGCTTCATTCCCACTGTTAACAGAATACTAATGTGGTGAGCTGCACATCACGAGAGCTCGTAGGTTATCTATTTTAAAGGTGATATTGTGATTTTATATTCTTATTTGTCGCTTTTGAGTTACTGCACCCTGGTTGATAACTCAACCCCCAAGCTGAACTTGGAGATGTCACATCTGCCACAATGCTGCAAACAACAGAACAAACAGGGAAAGCAAGTGAATGGTGAGGAGAAAACCTATTTCCCATTTTTACATTTATTTTATGGTTAATTTTTAGACCTGAAATCCTTACATACCAACCTAGCATCGATTAGTATGTCTCAGCCCCCAGATAGAATCTGGAGATGCCGCCTTTATCCTCCCCACTCAATGAGGAATAGAAGTTAGAGTCTGCAAGGAACAGGTGAAGATATTGCTCGTTCCCATTTTGAATGTTTTTTCATGAAATTGTCAATTTTTGTAACAGGCAAGATCCCCCATCATAGTAACAATGATATTCCAGTCTGCACACCGAACCAATATGCTACAATCATGCTCACCAGACACAAAATACAAAATTGGGGGCAGGACGGTTTCGTTCCATTTGTCAAACTTGTTGCCTGTTAATATAAAGTATCAATTAAATAGTTGCCCCTCCATTGTGTTATGCCACTCATGTTTGCATTTTTGTTTTGTGAGAGTTATTTGATACCTAGAGCTTTCAGTCAGAAAAGACAGAAGAATAAACAGAAGAGAGAGGCACTGGATGATGCATTTGGAGTTGCGTTTGGGAGAGTCGTTCATTGTGCTTGTTTTTAGATAATGGTTGTAAAACTGCTGCATTAAGAAATTGCACTTCCTCTGAAATAGGTTAGGTGTGCGGCTGGTTGCAGGCTCAGCTTGCATTGTTACATTAAAGTTAGTCATAATGTGTTTCAGGGCACACTTTTGCTGTAATAATTTACATGTTTCCTCATTTTTCATGATAATAATTTTTGTTAGCCATAAATTGGGTAGTAGTAAAGCATGACCTTTTTCGTGACAAGACTCTTAGGTATGTAAGTTACGATCTTGTGTTTTTGTCATAGGTAGAATCTTATAATATATTTTTTTCACGTGGCAAGTATGACCGCTAAATTTGAAATGAAATTACGAAATTCTTTTATATGTGAACGTTATACATATAAAGGTATTTCCATCCTACAAACTTTGTAGGATATTCACGAGCGTATATAGGGAACCATGAAAATCCTACAGTTTTCCCGTAATTTTACTAGGCATCCTACAATTTTGGTAGGATTTTCTTCGCTCGTGAAAAAGAGAAATACTAGATAAAGTGACCCATTTTAAGACGTGAGAATTTTCTCCTAAAAAAGAGCGAGGATAATCCTACAACTGTTGTAGGATTATACGCTCTCTCAATTTTGCCCCGTAGCCGGTATCAAATACCCTTGATTTTTGATTTGAGCAATTGTGTTTCGCCTGGACTAACAGGGGCCCTCTTCACCATACTATGGTACGATACGTACGTGTTTAACTGTATAATTGTATTTACCATACACTGTTGTGTTACATTACTCCATGTAAAAAACATACCATAACAGATTCTACATAACAAAAAAATCGCCACAAAATAACCATGACAATGTCAGCCACTGATACATCATCACGTCATCCATCAAAAATACCGTTCCAACCCCAGGTCCGCCATGATTGCCCTCACTGGCACATTTCCTAAGGATGCACTTGGATCTGACCATTTTGCATTATTGTGCAAGAAATCACACAATTTCTACCATGGTATTTTTGTTACAGCATGGCCATCATGACAGGAAGAGGGGCAGATGGGATTGCAGTGAATGTAAGTGGATTTTCATAGCCATTCTTCCTCATAAATTATTGGCCAAATGTTCCTAGGTTAGGCACTCAGGATACTTTTGTGGGTACTTTTCACTGGTTCTCATACCAGAATCAACAATCAACCATATACAGTAGAATTCATCTGGGTTGTGCTGGCAAGGCAGAGTTGTTGCTGCCATGATTGTGTGTCCACACAATGATGGTGAATTAGTGATCGAAATAGTTGTCATCAGTCAAAGGATCGAACAGATGTGGACATTGTGGTGGTTGACATAAGAGCATTTTTCTGATGAATTAAGAATGTAGTAGAAGCAGAGCTATGTGCATTAACAATTTTAATGAAAGCAAGTAATATGAATATGTCTTTACACATAATTTCAGAGATTAAAGTTGAGTTAAAGTGGTTCTCTTTCTACTGACAGTAGTTGTAGGACTCCCTACATAAAATGGGGTTGTCAACTTCTGTTCTTGACTTAGCAGCCCTCTTGAAGCTCCTACCCACTTCCATTCATGTGTGGAGTGAGGTGTAACTATGTTGTCATGATTGTTTTTGTTAACAGAGAAGTTATTGCCCATGTAACACAGCAACACCAGACGGTGGTCACGAATTTTTTCTGGAAGGTTGACATTCAAATATGATTTTGATGGAGAAGCCACATTCAGAGACAGTGGCCCACATGTCCATTTACCTATTGAAAGCTCATAAAAAGTATCTCTATCCTCACTGCCATTACTGAAACCCTGAGATCTTGGCCCCCAGACTGATTCTGGTGCCGCCACCACTTCCAACCCACTGCCAACAACAAACTCAAACTGGCACTGTGCACTGTTGTGAAATGGTATTAATGCCCCATTTTTACTTTCTTTTTATTTGAGTTTTTTCAGTTTATTATTTACGCACCAAACATGCCACAGTTATTATTGTAGACCACATGTTCAATCTGGTGTCTCTGCTGCTTCATTCCCACTGTTAACAGAATACTAATGTGGTGAGCTGCACATCACAAGAGCTCGTAGGTTATCTATTTTAAAGGTGATATTGTGATTTTATATTCTTATTTGTCGCTTTTGAGTTACTGCACCCTGGTTGATAAATCAACCCCCAAGCTGAACTTGGAGATGTCACATCTGCCACAATGCTGCAAACAACAGAACAAACAGGGAAAGCAAGTGAATGGTGAGGAGAAAACCTATTTCCCATTTTTACATTTATTTTATGGTTAATTTTTTAGACCTGAAATCCTTACATACCAACCTAGCATCGATTAGTATGTCTCAGCCCCCAGATAGAATCTGGAGATGCCGCCTTTATCCTCCCCACTCAATGAGGAATAGAAGTTAGAGTCTGCAAGGAACAGGTGAAGATATTGCTTGTTCCCATTTTGAATGTTTTTTCATGAAATTGTCAATTTTTGTAACAGGCAAGATCCCCCATCATAGTAACAATGATATTCCAGTCTGCACACCGAACCAATATGCTACAATCATGCTCACCAGACACAAAATACAAAATTGGGGGCAGGACGGTTTCGTTCCATTTGTCAAACTTGTTGCCTGTTAATATAAAGTATCAATTAAATAGTTGCCCCTCCATTGTGTTATGCCACTCATGTTTGCATTTTTGTTTTGTGAGAGTTATTTGATACCTAGAGCTTTCAGTCAGAAAAGACAGAAGAATAAACAGAAGAGAGAGGCACTGGATGATGCATTTGGAGTTGCGTTTGGGAGAGTCGTTCATTGTGCTTGTTTTTAGATAATGGTTGTAAAAACTGCTGCATTAAGAAATTGCACTTCCTCTGAAATAGGTTAGGTGTGAGGCTGGTTGCAGGCTCAGCTTGCATTGTTACATTAAAGTTAGTCATAATGTGTTTCAGGGCACACTTTTGCTGTAATAATTTACATGTTTCCTCATTTTTCATGATAATAATTTTTGTTAGCCATAAATTGGGTAGTAGTAAAGCATGACCTTTTTCGTGACAAGACTGTTAGGTATGTAAGTTACGATCTCGTGTTTTTGTCATAGGTAGAATCTTATAATATATTTTTTTCACGTGGCAAGTATGACCGCTAAATTTGAAATGAAATTACGAAATTCTTTTATATGTAAACGTTATACATATAAAGGTATTTCCATCCTACAAACTTTGTAGGATATTCACGAGCGTATATAGAGAGGTCGGATATCCCTGGACGAGAGGGTGACCTCCCTCCTCTCGGTGTCCCCAATGGCTCAAGAGAGTTTTAATCTGTTTTAATGAGGTTGAGGGAACTTGTCTATGTAAAGGGACCTATAAGCAAGCATAAAAACTTAGCAGGAAGTACATATATATCTCCACCCCCAGCTATGGTGCAATAATTGCACCATACACTTTGATCAAATTCCAGATTTTCTTATGGTGCAATAATTGCACCATGAACATTATATATGCTCTAGCATTCACGTGTTATCATTGAAAAATGGCTTATGTAACTTCGCTCCAAATATTGATGCCAAGCCTCCATTACCTTTTGGGGGCGAATGAGTTTTTTTTCATTTCTACGCGAGTAACATAGGAATCGCCATCCTTATGGTGCAATAATTGCACTATAAGGATTAAGATGGAGAAAGCTAGTTATGGTGCAATTATTGCACTGTAGGAAAAGGATGGGGATATTATTTAATTTAATCGCAACTAAAGAGCCAAGTGTCTGCACTGGGCCTGGGTTCTTCACTCCTCAGCCGGTAACTACGATGCTGGATACAAACAAATACTACGCTATGTGTTGCCAAAAACTACAACGGGGTTAGACTACTTAGTCGAACCCCTACCCCCCCACAAAGCCTCTTTTTTGGGGCTTTTGTGTCGCCCATTAGGACAAAGGGTGGGATAGGGGAAGACAAAAACTACTAAACTACTCGCAGCAACCCCGTTGCTGCACCATCGTCGTTGCCGGCGGCCTGAAGAAAGAATGAGGAGGCGGCGAGAGGCTGCTGATGGCAGCGCTCTGCGCCAGCCATTCATTCGTTCTTCACGTGCTTCGTCTGGCCATCACCTCAACCAAGTGTCTGCACTGGGCCTGGGTTCTTCACTCCTCAGCCGGTAACTACGATGCTGGATACAAACAAATACTACGCTATGTGTTGCCAAAAACTACAACGGGGTTAGACTACTTAGTCGAACCCCTACCCCCCCACAAAGCCTCTTTTTTGGGGCTTTTGTGTCGCCCACCATGCCTCACGCATCGTGAGGAATAAGCGAAAGAGCCAAAAAGACTGGGGGGGGGTCCCCCACCCCACAAGGGAGACAGATGGACGCTGTATCAGGCGGGCATCTGGAGTCCCTTGTGTTCTCCCACCTCTCGTCTTGCAGTGTTCTCGTCGCTCATTTGCTCGTCCGGCTATAAGTGTCAAAGGGTTTCACTCGGTGACCCCTGTCATTCCCTAACTGCCATACAAGTATTCTACCAAAACACCCACATGTTATTGGAGAGGCGGTAATGCCTCCTCTGGGAGCATATGAAACACTCCACCCGATACGTTAACATACCCTAAACAGCGTTTCATTGACTTGGACATTCCCACCGAAAAGCTAGCCAGTTCCTCGCGTATGTATTCTTTGAATGTTTCTCCGTGCCATCTCCCCAGCTTTTGAATCTGAGTATCCGTGTACCCGTTCGGGGAAAGTGCGTTCGCACCGCCTCCCCGCAAGGAATGTGTGTCCACCCTGGCCAAAGGGACCCCGCGTGTATGCGGGTAATCAAGCGCGCTGGCTGCCACTTTGAGTGCCCGGCTCACATCTTTGTCCGTGACATCACGGCGTACTGCATCGTCGTCCCAATACGCCGACAAGAATGTTTTGTACTCACCGTTTGCATGCTGTCGAATGTGACAATACCGACGTCCCAACGCTCACACTGGGCACAACACCGGGTCCCCATTCGCTTCGTGGTTGATGCACACTCCCTTATGCCCATTCTTTTGATTATCGAGCTTTAACGTCGCTCCATCTGCGGTTGCAATGATGTCGTTGGGAGCGTTGCGTGCAATCTGCCTTAATTGGCCTTGCCCGTTTTTCTTGAAAAAGGTGACATCCTCCAACTTAAACTGTACCGTTTGTTTCGACTCGTTCCGACTGCCCTTGACGGTATACTCTCCCACCCGGAGGAGATAGTAAAAGGCGATTAACGTTAGGTCCCCAACTGCCGCTGCCAGCTCTGACGCCCCTGCCGCCCGACCATGTTTGACGAGGTATTCCGGTACGTCGACCTCTACCGGAAGTTTTTTCATGGTTGGCGGGTCTGCCTTAGAGAAACCTTCAACCATTTGGGCTAGACATGGGAGGAACTCCCGCTGCCCCGCGCCCTTTGTGGGGTCTGCCCCGAAGTCCAGGGAAATCGTCTTACCAACGGCCGTGAGCGCCGTAACGACTGTTCCACTTCGGACTTGGCGGCGTCGGCCGTAGCATCCCGCTCTGACTGCTCCAGCAAATCCCATGAGGACTCGGCATTTGTGTACGTGTGGGGTACCCTGTAAGAAAGGGTCCACTCCCAAAGGGAAGCAGTACGCTTTCCAATTTCGCGACGCAGTTTCCCGGCTGGTGGTAGTCGACGCCACTCGTCCAGTGAGAAAGCCTCGGTCCGCAAGACGGTGACATGAGCCAAGGATACCTACTGGTACTCCTGACCCTTCCTGGGCCCAAGGACAGGTCCCAGGGGTACAAAGGCAAATGGGATTTCTACTAACTAAGGGTAGGATCCCACCAAATAGAAGCAGGACTCATTAACAAGACTATTCAGTCCTGCAGGGCTTATTACTACCAATTGGTAGGACTAAATATACAGCCCATTCCAGATTCCACTGGATTCAGTTTGGCATGCAAGAATGCATGTACAGCCCAAACCAGGTGCATGTACACCTAGTTTGGCATGCATGAATCCAATAGGATGCATCAAAACCTAACATCCTCGAATTACATGCAAAATGCATGATAAACTAGAGAGGACTACCATGAGGCAGTCCTCATTTTCAATCAGTTTTATAGCTCATAAAATTAAACTCCAAACAACTGGAACATCCCCTTTTTACTTCCTTACCTACAACTACTTTTCGATTACTTCGGCTTAGGTCACTATCGCACGATAGCCGAACTCGGTAAGTTGCTCGCATCTCAACCACACGAAGGCTCATCCCGACGACCCACAGGCGGTCGAACAAAAGCAAGGTCTACCACGCAGAGTACTACGCTCATCGCACGCCACCGTGCGAACGATTTTTCTTAGTCCACCAAGGAGTCCCTACAAGAAGCTCTTCTTAGGCACTAGCTTAGGTGAAAAACTCCGAGCCATGTCCTCCGTGAAAGCGATTCCCGAAGGGCTTAAGTGGGTAGAGTGCGAAGGCGCTTGGAGGGAAGAACTCCCCATACGCTACATTCCTGAGCAGGATCCTGTGCAGGATGCCCTCGCGAAGGACAAAAAGACCACCTATTTCAAGCTGACTCTCCCCAACACGGGAAACGAGTTGAAGGTGGCAGTATGGGCGTCCGGGACTCCCGAGCAGTTTCTACTGCATGTAAGATCCGCGATTCACGCATGCAAGCAAATGGGGCTTGACACGGACTTCGCGGCAGCCGAGAAGGCTGTTGAAACAGCCAAGATCGAGGCTGAACTAGCCAAGCAGGATTACGCCACGGCACGTAATGCTGAAAAGAAGAAGAAGGGCAATAAACAAGAGGCGCCCGCACGACTACCGAGGCTGCATCACCTGCCCTAGTAGAAGCCAAGGCCACGTATGACAAGGTCTTGAAAGCTCTAGAAGATGCGGCTCGCCGTCGCAACGGCTGGAGCGAAGCCCTTCGAGCTTTATGGAAACCTCCTCTCCGACGAGGCACGCCAGCCCTGGGAGAAGATTATCAAGGCCCAAGTGACTAAAGCTCCTTGGGAAGACATCAAGGGAGTACCGCATACGGAGACTCCCACGAAGACTTGGGACTCGTTTCACGAAAAGCGCCACGCTTCACCTACTGCAGGTGTTCCGTCATGACGCGGGCGAGGCCCTCAAGTATTACATCACGAATACGCTAAAAAGCCCAACAGGGTTTCGATTCGTCAGTTTTTGTCCGAGTTGAACAGCTCAACAGCTACCTCGAGACATTGCCCTGCCTGTATTACAGCCCGAAGGCTAATCAGGCGACCAAGAAGGTATTGCCTCTTGATGACGCTGACCTTGCGACTCATCTATTGCGCATGTGTCCAGCTAAGTGGCAAACCCAGTATGACCTCACGGAGAATACCACTCCGGTCAGTACTAGGGCCTTGCTATTGGTCCTAGAGAATATCGAGAACAATGCGGAACTCGATAACAAGCCCGCTAGCACGACCAAGGCAAAAGGGGCTGATACGAAGCGGAAGATGGAGTCGATGGACTCCCGCATCCCCAAGAAGCCCAAGAAGGTGGGCTGGACCGAAAAGCACTGTGTGCTATGCAAGAAACATGGGGGCCGCACAAAAGTCACAATACGCGTGACTGCCGCCGCTATAACAAGGACGGTACTCCGATCAAGAAAAATGGGGCGCAGGTAAGCCCGGTTTAAAGGAAAGAAAACCGGAGGGCACTAACTTCGCCCAGATTGTCCGGGCGGAGTTGAAGAAAGCTCTCCGCAAAAAGTCTAGTAAGCGCAAGAAACGCCGCGCTAATGACTCGGAAAGTGACAGCGACCGACGACAGTTCGTGAAGGTGCGGGTCGGATAGCACTGGGGAATTACGTAGATGTAAGAAACGTAAATTAAATACTGCAGTTAACAGTTACACTACCCCCAGTCCGAGCAAAGCTATCCTGACTAATAAAAGTCAAGATTCAAAATCAATTAGATCAACTGTCACGAAAACCAAGATATCAAAAAATCTTGTTCCAAGACAAAAAGCCCGAATTAAAAATTCGAAATAAAATGAAGTCAACGACATCATCCAACTCAAAAAATCTTACGACAAAAAGTTGTCAGTAATAAAACTCAACATACTGAGGCTACTGTGCACATGCCCAGTGTAAATTACAATATTAATCACAAACAGAAAGTGATTACAACAAACACCAAGGATCGCCTCGTGTCACGGCGTTAGTTGCCATAATGGAACCAGCGACTGAAAGTCAATCCGCAGAGCATACAAACAACCTCTGCGGAGTCGCCCCAGTAACAAAATTAAAGTCCTACTGGACTCTGGGTCTGATGGAGACCTTATTTTCCTTCCCAAAGGAAAAGACAAGCCTTTTCCCTACCTGACTAGGCAGGTGCCAAAGTCTTGGCATACGCCAAATGGGAGCTTCCAGACAACTGGAAGAGGTAAGATCAGAGTCAAATTCTTTGAGTACTCCAATTCCAAGGAGTATCTCCTACAACCTGACATTGTAGAATACAGGGAAGATGACATGACCAAACCAGGGTTTGACCTCATTCTTGGTAGTAATACCTTGAAGGAGTTAGGAATTGTCCTAGACTTTCGGACAAAGGAAATCACAGTAGATGACATCTCACTGCCAATGAGAGACATCAACAAATTAAAGACAAGAGCTACTGTGGAAAAAGCTTGGACTATGAACAATAGCATCTACCAAGAGACATCCAAGGAACCACAGAGCACTCTGGAGGCAACAAAACGCCTCATAAAAATACTAGACGCTAAGTATGAAAAAGCGGATCTCAGGGCAATTGTCAGAGACAACTGCACTCACCTAAGTGGCCCAGAACAAGCAAGGTTACTGGAGCTCCTACAAGAGTTTGAGGAGTTATTTAGTGGGAAACTAGGTGACTGGGATTGTAAGCCGGTCTCCCTCCAGCTAAAGGACGGAGCACAGCCATACCATGGCAGGCCTTTTCCCATACCCAAGAAGCACATAGAAATAACAAAAAGAGAGGTACAACGACTATGTGACTTAGGGGTACTCAAATGGCAAGATGATTCTGAATGGGCATCACCCACATTCATCATACCCAAGAAAGACAACACCGTACGGGTTGTTAGCGATTTTAGGGAAGTAAATAAACGGATAGTGAGAAAACCGCTTCCTATTCCCAAAATCAGCACTGTTCTACAAGAACTTGAAGGCTTTACATATGCCACAGCCCTTGACCTAAATATGGGCTATTATACCATTAGATTGGATCCAGATGCGCCCAAAATATGCACCATTATCTTTCCATGGGGTAAGTACTCTTACCTGCGGTTACCAATGGGCGCTTGATGTTCTCCCGACATCTTCCAGGCTAAGATGTCTGAGCTAATGGCAACCCTTGAGTTCGTGCGAACTTATCTTGATGATTTACTATGCATCAGCAAGGGAAACCTAGAAGATCACCTTACTAAACTTAGAAGGGTCTTCATTAGGTTGCGAGACGCAGGCTTGACCGTCAATGCGCGCAAGTCGCCTTTCTGTGCCATGGAGACAGAATACCTAGGATATGTATTATCCAGAGATGGTATAAAACCACAACCAAAAAGGTACAGGCAATCCTCGCATTAACACCGCCTCAAAATGTTAAACAGCTCCGTAGGTTTCTAGGCATGGTCCAGTACTACAGAGACATTTGGGCGAGACGCAGTGAAATACTTGCACCATTAACCAACTTAGTTGGTGAGTGTGGACACACCAAAGTCACAAGGGCTAACAAAACCAAGAAAAAGCCGTGGCATTGGGATGACATCCATCAGCAAGCATTCGACACTGTAAAGGCAACGATCGCCGCGATGTTACCTTGGCCTACCCTGACTATTCCCAGGGATTTGAGATTTACACAGATAGTTCAAAATTTCAATTGGGCGCTGTGATTACTCAAAACAACAGGCGCTGGCGTTCTTCAGTAGGAAACTGAGTCAGGCGCAGCAAAAATATAGCGTGACCGAACAGGAACTACTGGCCATAGTAGAAACACTAAAAGAGTTCAAAGGCATGCTTTGGGGACAACAGATTACGGTCTACACTGACCACAAAAATCTAATGCAGGATGCTCTAGGTCTGACCTCTGATCGAGTGTATCGCTGGAGATTACTCTTAGAAGAGTATGGCCCCACCATCGTATATCAAAGGCATCCACAACACCGCTGCGGACGCCATCTCACGACTGGACTATGGACCCGTCCCAGATGACAGGTCAACCTGGATGACTTTCGCCCAGTGTTGGTGCTACCACAACACCTCACAGCCAGAAACATCCCTAGCATCCACCCAGGAATCCATGAACCAGGTGTTTGCTAATCGCAACGAAGAGGACTCCATCTATCCCCTCACAACCAGAGAGATAGCGGAGGCACAACAACAAGATGAAAGCCTACTAAACAAAGGCTACTCAACTCAGTTAGTTGAGAATATTAAAGTACTCTGTAAGGAGGGCAAAATGGTTATTCCAACAAGCCTCCAACACCGCGGCGGTAGCTTGGTTTCACCACTACCTACAGCACCCCGACTAAACGCCTCGAAGAAACTCTTCGCCTGTCGATGTATTGGAAAGGTCTAAGAACGACAGTCCAATCACACGCCAAAAGTGTCACAGTTGCCAGGTGAACAAACGCAGGCAGATAAAATACGGAAACTGCCAACAAAACTTGCCATCACCAACCCCTGGGAGGCTCTATGTGTGGACCTTATAGGACCGTACACCCTCAAGGGCAAGGACAAGACACAAATTGACTTCATGTGCGCCACAATGATCGATCCTGCAACAAGCTGGTTCGAAATTGTAGAGTTGCCGGTATCACAGCTCCCGAAGCTTGATATTCCCACGGGTACAAAGGGGCACAAGGGCAAAGACACACGTGTCCAAGAACAACAACCCTACTTTGACAAAACGTCAGCAACAGTAGGTAATTTAGTCAATAGGACCTGGTTTAGCCGTTACCCACGTAGTCAATATATTATCTACGACAATGGAAGTGAATTTAAACTTCACTTCGAGACCCTCTGTGAATCATATGGTCTGAAGCGTAAGCCAACCAGTGTCAAAACCCACAAGCGAACGCAATACTCGAGCGGGTGCATCAAACAATCATGGCGATGCTCCGCACAGCTGAATTGGATATGGCCGACACCATCAGCGAGAGTGACATTGCTGACTTTCTCACAAATGCCGCATGGGCCGCTCGCTCTACCTATCACACAGTACTAAAAACTTCGCCAGGTGCAGCTATCTTTGGAAGGGACATGTTGTTTGACGCCCCTACATTGCTGACTGGTCTAAAATAGGGGAATATAGACAACGACAAACTGACCGTAACACAAGACGGAGAATGCCTCTCGCATAGACTGGGACTACCAGCCCGGTGACAAAGTACTGCTGCGAAAAGACGGTATCCTCCGCAAAACAGAGAGCCGGTATGAAAGTGATCCTTGGACTATCACGTCAGTTCATACGAATGGCACAATAAGGGTTCAACGCGGAACTAAGTCCGAGCGACTTAACATTAGGAGAGTTACACCATATTTTGAATAAACTAAAAATGACTTGTACCTTACCCCTTTCTCCTATCAAGACTTACGCCGTCATTGCTACACCATCTTTTTTTCCTCCTCGCGGTTTTCTTTGAGGAGGTTTTCTTTTCGTGAGCATTGACACCTTATCGCTCCATTCGTGGGGCGAGTGACATGAGCCAAGGATACCTACTGGTACTCCTGACCCTTCCTGGGCCCAAGGACAGGTCCCAGGGGTACAAAGACAAATGGGATTTCTACTAACTAAGGGTAGGATCCCACCAAATAGAAGCAGGACTCATTAACAAGACTATTCAGTCCTGCAGGGCTTATTACTACCAATTGGTAGGACTAAATATACAGCCCATTCCAGATTCCACTGGATTCAGTTTGGCATGCAAGAATGCATGTACAGCCCAAACCAGGTGCATGTACACCTAGTTTGGCATGCATGAATCCAATAGGATGCATCAAAACCTAACATCCTCGAATTACATGCAAAATGCATGATAAACTAGAGAGGACTACCATGAGGCAGTCCTCATTTTCAATCAGTTTTATAGCTCATAAAATTAAACTCCAAACAACTGGAACATCCCCTTTTTTTACTTCCTTACCTACAACTACTTTTCGATTACTTCCGGCTTAGGTCAGACGGAAAGAACTCTCGTAAAAATGTTGGTAGACACCTGGAAGGTTGTCCAAGATTGCTGTGCCGGAAGTGGAAACAAATCGTTAAACATTGTGAGCAATTCAGTATCATTAGCACAGTACCACTTGGACTCGCTCCCGAAAGACCGTGAAGGGATATCTGTCATCGTGTTGCGCCGTCCAGCAATATGAAGAGGGGTGAGAGGAGACACTCGGTTCCTTTTTAGGCGCATTGCCAAGGCCTGTACAAGGTGTTCCGCCACCCGCGAGCGTTTTGAGGCAAGCCGCCATACCCAATGGACAGTTGGGGAGTTATCGCTGAACAGGGCGACATGATCTGCCGGTTGGAATGTGCAAACCTCCTCCATTACAAGCCACAGTAATAATAGCCCCGCCATTTCGAGGTCCGAGTTCGTCAGCGTGCCTTGCGGGTTTTCGAGGGAGATCAGTCGTTGTTGAATGTCCATCGGCCATTGTGCTCTAAAGACAGTGGGCGTGCATGCTTTTCCCTCGCCCACAATGACTCCGCCGACCCCGTACTTCGACGCGTCCTTGACGCCCACATAGTCTGGCCATTCGGACACCAGTTCCCGGCACGGCGTTGGATTCTCTGTGGCCTCTCGTAGTAGCGTCCTGCATGCTGTGAGCGACTCAAGTAATTCCCTGTTCCTGGATAAGGAAACCGCCCGAGGTCGTAATGCCAGAACCCGGTTGCATGTTGACAACAGTCCTTTTCCTGCCGGTATAGCGATGAACGCATGCCTCAATTTGGAGATGACAGACTCGAACTCGGGAAAAGGAATCGGCGCGCCACTCCGTCGTGCCGTGCGAATCCATTTGTGCAATAGTACTAAGAGAAAATCCCTTTTTGATCTATCAAGCTGCATGGTTTTCGTGCCTTGTTTCCCGTCGAATTCGAAACCCAAAAGGTCATGCCTCAACGCCCAGTGTCCATCACCCTTGCACAGTTTTTTGTATGAAATTGGATCTTCCGACGGAAGCTCATGCGCTGGAAATACATCGTGTATCCCGGTTAGTACCGCTGTGGCGACATGTTCCAATTGTTCCTTAGATGTTGCAATAGCCAGCGGGATGAAATTGTCAACATAAACGTCTACAAAATATCTGAGATCCTAGTTGGTCGTTCTCTGTGGCAACCGTTCTACTTCCATCCCGCTCATCGCCTCTGAGCTAAAGTTGTGTGGCGGTAAAGATCCAAATGGTCGCTCGATGTACTGGGTGCTCACATCTCTTGCTGTCTCCGACGCTGCACAGAAGAACGGAGGGGACTCCACCCACCCCATTTGCAATGACGTAGGGACTACGAGTTTCACCGCCTTCCCAGGTTCCTGCGGGAGGACATATGAAAAATTCCACTCCTCCCCTTGTTGGCAATCAAGACGCCAAAAACCGTCTTTGATATCGTATTTCGCAGAGAACACCTTATCCTCCTCCGACGCTTCCGCATATGCATGAATAATACGCAGCAAGGAATGTCCCAGTTGATCGATAGCTCCCGCCGGGGCTTGTAACGTAGTTGATTCATTAACAGACGGCACTCGTTCCCCACTCTGTAACTTTATGCCAAAAGATAAGTCCAAGATTGCCCTGAATTGCTTAGATTTATGTGGGATCATCGCTAGAGGGGACACCTTTAGCTGAGCTGGGACTCCTGTGCTTCGCAGGTGTTCCCATTCCACTACCTTGGCGTGTCCCTTCCGTACCTTCTCTTCTACTTCCAGACTATGTTGCTCTATTGCCTCTGGCACCATTGCCGACACATGGGGCCCTCGTCGGATAGCCTCCTCTATCCATTCCAGTTTCCACGGTTGTCCTGTGTTAACGGGACATCCCTGTGTTGCATATGACAGTAGCGTCGCCGCTGCTGGATGGTGTAAAGCAACCCCTTGTGGACACATGTCATTGCGCCATGTTTCCGGTGGGGCTAATGCCGGCCCCAATTCGACCGTGTTGCCCGTGTGCAGTGACCAATATGACTGTCGCTCCTGTGCGGCCTCTCGATCGCGTCGTCTCCGTTTGTTTTCGATGCGATGGCGGCCCTTGTTCGTCCCCGTCACTTTGCTTCCTGTATTGAGTCGCGGCGGTTGCAAACCAGGGGCATCCATGACGCCTGGGTCCAGCGGTCTCATACTCGCCCCCATGAATTGTGCTGCCGGGGCTTCCTCCCCATGGCCCATGGGGTATTCTCCTTCTGCCTCCTGCGGCGCCTGTGCTATGTCCCTAGAAGCCCTGACTGCTTCGTCCCCGCAACTGTCGTTATCCACTTGGGCTCTGTTGTCGGCTTCGACTTTGCTTGGCTGTCGTATGCTTCCAATCCCCTCACACTGACCCCTTTCATGTTCCTCAATGGTCGCTGGCATATCCTGTTCGTACTGCTTACCTTGTCCCTTGTAAAGAAGCTCTCGCCCGCGCGATTCCTGCCACACCTCCACCGATATTCCATTAGTGTCCGTTGGTTGTTGCTCCTTCTCGACTTCCTCTTTTTCCCGATGTCCCATCTGTCCTGTCATAATCCTTGCCGCTGTCGCCTCAGTTCGCTCTGACATCCCTGTCCTACTTCCCCTCGGTGCCGCCCTGTGTTGATGCTGTCCCTTCCAGTGGCACCCCGTTGCATCACCCTGTCCTGCACGCTGTCACGCATCCGATTTTGCCTGCTTTTGATTGCGTGTAACCACGTCACCCCCTTGCCTCCCATGTTTACCCTGCACTGGCGCTCCACTTCCTCCCGAAGCTCCACCGCCACCCATGCGGCCGCCCGATCCCACTGGCTGGGGCGCCGGGTTCTCTGTGCGCAAAATGTAGTCCATTCCAGGCCTGAGAACCGCGCACAGTTGATGTGCGAAGTCATTAGGAATCTCTGCCGCTGTTGCGTGCTGGAAGCGACAATTGCGATGCCCGCAAATCCCGAGTATGTGATTATAGCACAGAAAGTTTTTTCTTTCTTGTGGATTGATATATTTATCGAGCACCGGGAGGCGGTCCCACGACACATTTCCCGCGCTCATGATCCTTCCTAGCATTACGCGACCCTGGAACTTCTCGTGGAATGGCCGCATGCACTCCAGTATCCACGGGTGCATATGCCCCATCCGATAGTACCACTCTCGTCCCTGGTTCCCTCCACTCACCCGGCTCAAGTTGCCGTGGAATGGGCTAGGCCCTTTTGGGACTGGAATTGTCAAAGGGTGGGGTACTGTTGGTTTGGGTTCCCATGCCTCTGGGAATGTGGATCGATGTATTGCATTCTGGAACCGGACGTTGGGAATGATGTCATCCAATAATGATGTGGGAAAGAGTGGCATAGACGCCCCTTTGAAGTCGTCGGGGTGCAGTCGCTGATGGAAGAAGCTACTCTTGTCGTCATGGATGGCCCATGTGATTTGACGACAGAGTAACGGGGTGAACTTCCCTTTCATTGCCGAGACTGCGAGGTGGGTCATGACCTTGTATATATCGAACACCCGCCTGAAGAAATCACACTTCTCCCCGTACAAAACTTCTAGGAGCCCTGCGAACATACCGATGTTCAGCCTGAGATCATGGAAGTTATCTGCTGGGGCTCTCATGTCCCCTGCTTCGAGCTGGAGGGCTTCACCAAGAGACCGAGTCTTCTTAGTATCTTTTTCGGCTTGCTCCCGTGTTCGTTCCCGCTCTATTTCAGATGCTGTATTCGGTCTGCATGCGAGGATTGAAAGGGACTTGGCTGCCGACTCGAAGGATGGGAGTCCCTCGCCCGGATTCGGTTTCATCTCCACAAGCGCCTTCACGGTTTTCTCCCGAAGGAAGACCCCTTCGTCGAATTCCACGTTACGTCGACGACAGAACGCCCTTATCCCCTTCATGATGTTGAGGCGATGGTCTTCGACTTCTTTGGAGCCGAGAAGTAGAGGCCATACTGGCGGAACCTCACTCTCCCGGACTATCCCGCACCACCCCATCAAAGCGGCCAATTTGTACACCGAGAACTGAGCACTATCACCCTTCTGGCTGCTCCCACTCGTTTGTCCTGCCTCTGTCCCCACCGCATGCTTTTCCGACAAGCGGTGTACTGCTTCTGCCATCCGTGTGATCGCCTCTGCACTCTGCCCGAAAGATAGTGTTTGTTCCTGGTTCGTGTTGGTCGTGGTGTGTTTACTACCGAGCGTAGCACTCAACCGGTGATAGGCCCAGTAGGCGAACCTCTCATCATCTGAGTGCACCGCGTTCACCTTCAGGTTGATTGCCGGCGTACACCGCGTTGGTGTTGTTGTTTGGCCCGCTGCCAGACACCACTCTCGAATAACCTCGGAATTTTCCATGGTAACCCCGGACGCTTCATCTGCAATTAGTCGTTCTACTTCCCCATGTAGCTCCCAGGGCGTACACCTCCCACTGACCACAAACTTCCCTAACACACTTGGCAGGTAAAGGAGCCGTGGGAGATAAACACTTTGTCGTAGTGCGTCGTCCCCAGGTACCCAGCACTTCCTCTTGTCCTCGATTCCCTCATAGAAAGTCTTCGCCCTGTCTTTTTCTAGACACACCGTGACCTCCCCCCACCTCCATGCATTCTGGACCGGGAGGATAACCGGATAAGGTTCCCGGTATTGCGTGCGGTCTCCAACAAACCCAAACGTTTTGTTGTTGACCTCTATCCCTGCCTCGATGTCGAAAAATCGTGCTATCGAGTGCATGACCTGCAGGAATGGCGATTCTTCCGCCATGTACACGAAGATATGTAGTTGTGGCCCGCCTGCAAGCACTTCCTCGCGAAATCGTTCTGATATCGATGATGAAGGGCCGGCTCGCTGCTGCCACGCGAGCTCTTTTGCCGTTTGTGCTGGCGAGAGCTGCCTACTACTTAACCGTCGTAGCGCAGACGCGATGCCTGCCGGTACCCTCGTATCCCGTGTCCTGTCGACCGGCGCATCCTCTCGCCGTGGTGTAAACGGCGTCCTCGGCCCTTCGAGGTGTGTTCCCGCCGTTGCCCCGATGGCTACGTCGTCTTCTCGAAGCCAATCTGCTCGTGTGAGACCAATTCCCGCTGGTGTTGTTGGCGCTTCCCCACTGTCGTTCGTTGCTGCACCGACGTCGGCCTGAGTTACGGCGTGGAACGTAAGTTCGGACGCCGCCGTCCACGGTTGTTCTTCCTGAGGCTCGTCGAGTGGCATCGTCGCCGCCGTATCCTGCACCGGCGTGGTCGTTCCTGTTGCTCCGCCGGCTGCTGCCACAGCGCTCATGAAGAACTCCCCGAATCCGCTCATGCTCGTAGCGCTCGCAGGTGTCGTTGCAGCTTTCCCCAGTGACTTGTTCGTCGGCTCGTCGATGGGAAGACAAAAACTGCTAAACTACTCGCAGCAACCCCGTTGCTGCACCATCGTCGTTGCCGGCGCCCTGAAGAAAGAATGAGGAGGCGGCGAGAGGCTGCTGATGGCAGCGCTCTGCGCCAGCCATTCATTCGTTCTTCACGTGCTTCGTCTGGCCATCACCTCAAAGATTTGGCATTACATCATCAGACAGGTTATGGTACGATATCTGATGAAATTTCTTGTCTTCTGTGTGACAGTACGTTTTTATTGTGTTTTATGCAGCAACGTACTTGTTGAAAGTAAGTCGTGCTACCTCGGAAATAGTCTTATTTCTCGGAAAAGGCTTATATCTCGTCAATAGCACAATAAATTAGACTATCTCCGAGATATAAGCCTTTTCCGAGGAACAAGACTATTCCCGAGGAATAAGCCTATTCCCGAGTGCTACGTGAATATTTACTATTCCTACGTAGATATGGCTCTTATTTCCGAAAAATAAGCCTTCTCCGAGAAATAAGACTATTGCCGAGAAATAATATTATTTCCGAGACTCGGTAATAGAATTATTTCTCGGCGATTGTCTTATCTTGCGGTGATTGTCTTATTTGTTGTGTATTGAATTTATTAAGCCATTTCTGCATGAAGATGAGTATTCCGTCAATGTTGGTCATGTTAATATTCATTTATTAAGTTCTGAAACACTCACTATCATGCTATTGACGCATAATTGCATCAAAATAATAGTCTATTATAGATTTATTGCACTTATTAGTAGTTTCCATTATTATACTATTATATTATATGAATGGGCAAGTTCCCTCAACCTCAATGGATGGTAGAGAGTCAAAATTTTCATTATGTCGTCGGCTGCTTCGTCTTCCAGGCTCCTCCAAACACTCACCACACTCACAGTCACCCTCCCCCCCCTAATCTATGTCCGAGACAACTTCTACTCTCTCTTTCTTGTACAAGGGTCCTCCATGGAACCGGCGCTATACCGCGGAGACGTTCTGCTTGTACGCAAGGCTGACATCTTACCGTACCGACAATGGGAACACTGGACTTCCGCAGTTCCCACTTCCGAGGAAGATGGCCAAAATGCCCTTAAAGTGATCGCCCTGGATGCTGATTCAGAAAGACCCATTGGTGACACTTTCACGGGATATTCGTATCTTTGTCCTCCGACGATTCATAAGTTAGGCTCTGTCGTTGTGTTTCGCGCACCGGATGCAGAAAAGTATCCGTCTGGAGAATATAGGGTTAAACGAGTGGTTGGTTTGGGAGGGCAAACTATTAGACCAGCTGGGAATGCTTCCGGATTGAAGGAAGTTCCTGTTTTTGGACTTTGGGTTGAGGGAGACAACCAAGACGAGACAGTCGCAACGATTGGTGATGATCATGATCGGTCGGTAGATAGTCGAACATATGGTCCAATATCGAAGAACTTGGTGATTGGTGTAGCAGAACGTGTTGTGTGGCCGCCCTCTCGGTGGGGATTGATACCGTGCATCACGCCTCCTGTACCCAGAGCATGGTGGTCATGATCTACATCGGAAATAGCAGCAAAAAGCAACAACAAACCAATCTGCTGATCTCTTCATTCGCAACCTACAATGTTGTGTCACAAGGAATTATCAATCTTATCGGGGTTACATTATTAATCTGATTGTGAATACATTTATCACGACTTTTTCCAAGAAACTGGAGCAAACACAGTTGATGAGAAAAAAAATACGCGGAATGATTTATATGGAAAGAATTTCCATCTTCGTTTGTCGTCACTTTTCATTAGATTACTCCACAGTCAATGACCTGAAAATTCCTGATGCCAACGCTGACAAACAATGTTCTTATATGAAATAGTGTTTTTTGTCGTTGATATCTTGGTGTCATACAATCTAGATGTATAGGCGAAAGTCCTTAAACAAGTCTTTCTTTTACCTCTTTGATCCTTATGGCATGTTGCTAAGATGATTCAGATAACGATTTACGATACATAATGTTTGCGCAACGGCTATCGTACATAAGTTCTCGTAATGGTTGCGTTTCTTTCAGGACTGGTTAAATTTGTCACAACAAGATTGCAAACATTTCAATTAGTGAATACCGACTAGAAATCAGGATAGTCGATCTAATAAGAACATGGTTTGAAGCATTGATGTCATAAAAAATAATGCCTATTTAACATCGTATTTAAGCCTACAGCAAAGGGTTTCTATTCTATTTGGGGACAATCTGAAAGACACCTAGGAACATTTGCAGACATTGCTATTGGTATAATATCAAAGTTTTAAGATCAGACTAAGGACCAATAAGCTTCATAAATTCTTCGGCCCGCATTACTTGAATACCCATTTCGTTCGCTTGCTTTGCTTTTTTTCCACCCTTTTCTCCCACTACAACAAGGGTTGTCGACTTGCTTACGGTATTGGGTGTGGATTTGGCACCTCTTGCTTTGACTGCGTTTTGAGCTGCAGTTCGAGACATTGGGAGTGTCCCTGTGAAGACAACACTCATGTCTTTGAAAAACGAATCTGCAGCGTTGAAATCGGCTATTTGAATGGCCGGCTCTTCATGAACTTGAAGTGCCTGTGCCAAATCTTTTGCTGCCTTCATCAGTACTTCTTCTTTCGAAAACGCCAATAATGAAGATAATGCTACCGGTCCTATTCCTTTCACCTTGTCTGATGCGGCATCACCAATTAGCATTACAAAAGGATGCGGAGCATTATCAATAAGGTTTGATTCATCGAAGTTGGAAGCTTCGTCTAGAACATTTAGGAATGCGTTCACATTTTTGTATGACGAAGCAATTAATTGCGATGCATGTGATCCTATGAATGGTATGCCCAATGAATATATAAATCGAGCGAGAGATACTCCAGTAGATGCCACCAGTTGAACAGAGTCTGCAAGATTTTCTGATGAAACGACGCCCCAACCTGGCAAAGCAGCTATCTTGTCGAGAATATCTAGTTACAAAGACACGCTAGTTAAATGATAGAAAAGGAATGAAGGAAAATAAGAGAGACAATAATTGATCAATTCACCTAATCTGACGCTTGGATGGTCTTTTGTGTTATTACCAAATGCGAGAAACAAATCAGCAGGAAATCTGATGACATTTTCTTCAAGTAGTTGCTGAAGTCGCGAACGTGACAATCCCTTGACGTCGAGGCCTGCCCGAGAATACGCATGTACCAACGCATTTACAGCACGTGGCTGGCACAAAAGCTGAGGCCCAGTACACCGTAATACCTGGCCGGTATCTTTACCGACAGAGGAAGATGCCACATGATTATGTTCGTCAGCCTTTCCTATCGATTCTACTCGGTCGTTGTTAAGCTCATCAATGACGTTAGTCACAGGGTTGCTTTCGCAATCTAGTGACTGCTCTGCGGTTTTCTTTTTTTCCACGTTCCTTTGTTGCGATCGAGAGCTCATGAACTCAAACGACGTGGGGGATCCGCAAGCAGGGCAGTGTGATGGAGGCTCAAGACTTATGCATTTCACTTCAACGGTATCTTTCAGGCCATCGATTTTGTCCTCGGCGGCATCATCAAATATTCTTTTCATGACTTGTGGTATCACATCTCCGGCTCGACTGACAAGAACCGAGATGCCTAGTTTAACTTGGTAGTTGGACGATGTATCTGTTTCAGGAAGCAATACTTTCCTTGCAAAGTGAAAGTTATGTAAACTCGCCCTAGAAACAAGCACCCCCCCTAGATCAACGGGCTCTAATATTGCCACGGGGGTCAATGCACCTGTTCGGCCCACTTGAACATCGATATCAAGGAGGTGAGTGACAGCACTCATTGGTGGGAATTTGTGAGCTATGGCCCATCGAGGAGTACGGGAAGAAGAACCACATGTTTTCCTATGACGAAAGTCTGACAGTTTATAAACAACGCCATCAATTTGATACGGAGATTCCTGATTCTGCCGAGTGGCATTGGGGCCTTTTGGTAAAGATGACGACGACGACTGCGAAGCACTTGCATCTCGAGACAACATTAGTTTATGATGGTAGTCCAAAAGGTTTGACATGTTTGAGTGATTCAACTCTGTCGCCGAGGAAAAAGACACAGTCTCAGAGACAACGGGATTCGGAACGTCAAATCCAAAACCCGTCAGTACATTTCGCATTTCGTCCATGTTTGAACAAATTAATCGATCAAACAAGGCATCTTCAATTTCTGCACTACCTGATGTAACAATGTCGTAAGCATAAAAGCGAAGACGTGACTGCAACCATCTAGTGCGTTCTAACTCCTCATGAGATTTAGGGTCTTTTGATCGAAGGAGTATCCCAGATGCAGCATTCCTCGCATTTGAAAATGACGTTAAGTTCATGGTATAGGATACTTCACGTGAAAAGTGTTCAAAAGACTCTTGTGGTAGAACAACTTCACCACGAATTTCGATGACAGATGGAATCGACGATGTTGTGGTTTGATTTTTGGACCCTGAATTGATTGTAATGATGTCCGGCACTGAATAATCTTTATCCTCAACAATACTACCATTCTTCATCCATGCAGCTTGCACAGCTTCTGTGACGTCTTCCCCCTGCGACCCATCCCCGCGTGTGGCTGCCCAGACAAACTTGTATACAAACTGATGCTTTGAAGCTGCACTAGTTTGAAGCACGTACCGAAGTGAAAGACTCAGGCCATCAATTTTTGGTTCTGCGATAATTGTTACTGGGAATTCCACCAAGTCGTCTGCCGGTGCAGATACTAACAACTTCCTTACACGGTTTATCCATGCCACTGCTTCCACTTCATCCATAGCATTGTCCAGACTTTGCATCAGTGCATTCGGGAGATGTTGACGTTTGATTCTCTTTTTAACTGTTCGTTTAGTCGACCTTTTCGCTGGTTTGGACTCCTGCTGGAGCTGTGCACTGTCTCCATTCGGTTGGTTGTTTTCAAGGTAAACTTGCCCAACTCGTCCACCAAAACGTGTCGCCTTTGTACCGAGTCCGGTTGCATGCTCGAGAATTGCCAGTAAATGAGGGTATTTGGTGCATATTTCGGCCTCTCTTCGAGCGAGGGCATCGTACTCGTCGTCGCTGACTTCGGAAATTTCACAAGTTGAAGTGCAGCTTCCATCGATTTCGCCATCGTTTTCCCCGTAGTAGGCTGCATCTAGCATTCGAATCCTTTCGGATAATAATAAAAGCTCATTGTATATTGATTTCTCTTCGTTAGGCAGAAAATCTAGTGGTGTTTGCTGTGTTGGATCTGACAAAAGAGGGGTTGATATCATAAAGGAATGTGCCAAGATGGGATCTTGATGATTTGGCCTCATCAAGGGTGAAATCCTAGGCAATCCTAAAAAGACTGACTGCTTGGATTTGCCCCCAAAATGTCTTGCGTTTGAAAGAAACGCCACTCCGCCAAGTGTGGTTGGGCGATGACGAAAACGCCGTAGCATGTTCGTACTCGAAGCCACCTTCATCGCCTCAACCGACACCAAAGGAGGGACTGCATAGATCACGGCTGTTCGGCGTTTGCACTTTTTAGGATATAGTCTCCAGCAATGTCCGCTGATGGCAATCGCAAGAAAGGCGATGGTGATATTTGTGGGCACCCTGCTGAAGTGTAAGTATCGAATGAGTTTCATTTCATACCATTATTTGAAGCTTGGCAAGCGAAACGCCTCTTGTGTCCACTGGGGTTCTGCCTGCTAGAGCAAATCAACAACTATTGAATGCGAGGTGGACCAGAAGACAACGAAGAACAAGCTAATAGAGGTAGAAATATACGATTGCGGGCAGTTGATTTTTTATGGTTGATCGACGTTATTCGCCTGCAACGAAATCTAACGTAATAGGCACTTAATTGACTAAATATAATATTTTTGACAGACTATTATTTTTTGACATTCTCAATATTAGCTTAGATTATCTTGATGTGACATTGCAAAGACATTGCAACACGTCGCGAGGTGCAAAAATATTTTTTAGTAATGGGACAACTCCATCTGGCGATATTTATCGCCAAACTCGAAACTTGCCTGTTGTCTTGCTGCTTCTTGCTGCTTCTGTGAAGTTCTGTGAGACTTCCTGTGAAAAGCCAAATGAGAGACAATGAGGCACTCAAGCCCGCTGCAAGAGGCTGAAAGAGAGTAGTGCAGGAGGCATCTCGGCAAAATCTTCCAAATCCAAATCCAACCGACACCACCCAATCTATAGCGACATGAGCCGGAGAGCAAGAGCAACGAAGTCCTTCTTGGACAGGATCGGCTACGATCCAGAGACCACAAGCATAGTATTTTCCGCTGATGATTTCGAAGACAATGAGTTCGACGTCAATGAGTTGGGGGCCTTAGGTCACTCGGTTGGGAAGAATACGTCGATTCGTGAAATCGAATTTTATGGATTTACTGGTCATAAAGCATTTAGCCTCTATCGCCCTGATCACTTAGGCATACCGGCAAGAGAGTGGGAGGAATTTTTCAGAGGGCTGTCAGAAAGTCTTTCAATTGAAACTGTTACCTTTTGGAGATGTTACCTCGGAAGTCACATTCTCAATGCGTTTAATATTGTCAACCTTGGAAAAGCATCTTTCAAGGAGTGCGAAATCACGCGCCAAACAGCATCAGCCGTACAAAGAGCCTGTAATTTGTCCTGTGTTGTGATTGATTATTCTCAATTTGGAGACGATGTTTTGACTCGAGACTTCATTGCTTCGCTCAATCATAATAACTGCCTCAAGCACTTTGAACTCAAGACGAGTGATATTGGAAGCCGTGGATGTATTGCTTTGGGGGGGATACTGTCAGATCCACACTCCATCATCCACAGACTAGAGTTGGCAAAATGTGAAGTGGAAACTTTACTCCTGCTCCAAGATGGTTTGGTGAACAGCTCCTCACTTCGAGTACTAAAGATTTTTGAACTACTTGGGGATGGATGGCAAGTGGTTTCAGAGATCTTGACATCTCCTGCAACAGCTTTGCAGACTCTTGAGCTGGAGGGAAATTCGATCTATGATAGAAGCGCCTTTGAATTGACAAGAGGGCTTGCAGTTAACAGAACATTGCAAGAATTAGATTTATCAGGCTTGCAAACCATTTCAGCTGCTGGTTGGTTGGCCATTGTTTCTTCTTTGCGAAATCCTGACTTGCATCTCTCACGCATACAAGTCGGTCATAATGAAAACATCACTGATGAAGTGGTTTCATCTCTTGCCCAAGTCTTTATTGCAAAAAAGCAAACTATTAAGGTGTTCGATCTTGGTTTTTGTCCGAATGTTACTTGTGTTGGCTGGGCTTCCCTTTCCGCCGCTTTTCGTGAACCTATGCCTCGCTTGACTGAACTGTATGTTGGAAATGCAAACTTTAATGATGACGCCCTTATTTCATTTCTTGGTGGGTTTCGCAATACACCATCATTGCAAGTGCTAGGCATGTTTGAAACATACATTAGAACTAAAGGATGGAATGCATTTTCTAGATGCCTCTGTGACAGATCAAGTTTACGTGCCATTGAAGAGTCACATCACATTCTACGTGAAATTCGCTTGACCGAGTCTAAGGTTCCTGTGAGGGTGGAAAAGTTGCTCCTAATGAACAGCAGTGGCAACCCATCTGAAGCAGCTCGACACAAGATAGTTCATTACTGCAAGAGTATCGACATTCAATCTCTTGTTAATGACCAACCCCAGATGCAATTGAAACTTGTGCCTTCTGTGATATCATGGCTGGGAAAACATCCCCAGAAGCACAATGCCCTTTATCGTTTCATCCGAAATGAGAGCCACTTGCTCGAAGATGCTGTGAAGAAGTCTCATTAGCGTGAGACATAGATTCTTTTGTTGAAAGTTGTTGTAGTTCTGATATGAGTGTGTAATTAAATGCTGACAATGAGAAACATCTCTGGAGCCACATCTTCTGAAGTGTTTAGAACTTGTTTTAGTATCCAAGGAAAGACACGGGGAAAGTAGAGAGTTGACATAGGAGGACTGTTTGCGTGTCTGCTTCATCTCACTTATTTAGTGGAACTTGCACCATGAGTGTTGCTGATTAATTCAATCACACATCAGAGCCAAAATTTAATGCTTTCATCTTTGCTTGACCACCTGATTTGAATACCTTGTATCCAAGAAAAGAATTCACCTGGATGTCATCCAAAGACATTGCAAGACTCCCATTGACCAGTGTATAGTCACTAAGAAAGTCTTGAATACCAGTTCATGCCTCTTTGTCATGTGGTCATCTCATCAATCAAATGACAACACAAGAAATGAAGGAAGTGCTGCTCTGTGTAGTGAGAAGTTGCAATGTGACCACCCTTCTGACATTGAGTGTGTGTCATGTCATGTAGAAAGAACAAGTTGTAGGCCATGTCCATGATCTGTCTTACAAAGCTAACATCAACATACGCCACCCTGATCCCCTCCTCAGCTGGAACTAGACCAACCTCTTTTTTGTAGAGATCCATCTGAGAGCACAAAACTCCACCTGGGTGGGTGTAGTATGATGTACTTTGTTGTAAGTACAGTAACAAAATAGTGTTAGCATACTATAAGGGAAAGTCACAGTGGTGTATATTAGTTACTTTGGTGTAAGTATCTCCCAACACTGCCTAGAAGTAAATACAAAAAATGTGTCAACATTTATCCCTGGAAAAAGAAATGGGATTCCTACCTTACATACACATTCCTCTGTTTGTCTATAGTATTTGCAGAGCAGTGGTGGCGGCCGCTCTAGATTCAGTCCGTGGACGGATATGACGGGTATTGCCTGTGGCAATGGCAAAATTGTCATGGTGGTTTTTGATATCAGAGGCCAGTGTGTGAACAGGTGTGTGTGTGTTGGAAAATTTGTTGTCTAGTGTGCATTACACACACAAAAACTTAAATCACAAACGCAATACAAAATAACAGTCCTATTTGCACACAGGCTGAACAGTAACATTTAGTGAATTCAGCTTCACGTAGAACATGCTTAATTCAATTGCAAAAGTTTGGCGTCCACAATAAAGTTAGACTTACCTGATAACTTTAAATTTGCACTTACCCAACAATGACCAAACAATAAAACTTACAACAAAAAATAGCTTTTGAAAAAGCTTTCTGTAAGAAAGGTTAGCACCATTTTTAAAAGTTATTGCTCATTAACTTACATAAATCAACTTCAAAAACATTAAAAAATGCGAACTATTTTTTTGTAATTTTCATGGGTGCATTTTGTGTGTGCATGACTCATTACATACACGTTTTCGTTGACTTACAACATGCAACTACACTCAAGACGTATGCAAGACATATTTTTGAACATGAGTACACTTACAGAATTCTTTTATACCACAGATGTTAAGTATCTATCTCAGACACAAGGTATGTCTAAGGGGCTTTGAGGCATACTTATGCAGCACTTCATGATCAGTCTGCCTGCACACACTTCTTCTTCAAAGAAGCAATACCAACATTCTAGAGAAGACAGAAGACATTACAACATAGTTAACCATGTAGTGAATTGTTTTGGTAAGTCAGAGGATTATGCTACCAGCCTATGAGAATTCAGTATGTGGAAGCTCTAATGGGCGATCCTGTCCCCTCTCATCTCCAGATCAAACAATATTCCAGTCATGCCAGATCAAATAGAGTTGTACTCATTGTCCTCATAATATGGCTTCTGGGGACAAAGACCCCATGCTGAATGTGTATAATGCTTGGTCACATGGATAATCAAGGCATCAAGGCATACCACCCAGGAGGAGCTGAAGAGGTCCTCTATGTGCTGTTGTCATGATATGTTCAGTGAAATATACTTCTTGAAGGCATTGATCAAGACTTGAACATACTCTGACACAAGTCAATTCTCTTACATTCTATCTCTTTCCATTTCACAAAGGATCCAATGGCTTTAGTAAAAAGCCAAACTGAGCCCAGCATGTGACCGAGAACAGCATGAAAGATGAGTGAAAAGACAAAAAACACTTACATTTCACTGTTGAAAGCCTTAATGCAGAACAGACTTATTTCCATGGAACACTTATACAATGGCATCACAAAGATAAGCAGGAAAGGTAACATATAATATGGTTAAAAGATAAAGCAATTTCCTTGAAATTTTGCTGTAGACCAGATGACCTTTTGGTTCCTCTTTGGATGAAACTCAACTTTAAATCAATGCTTCTTATACTGCCAAGCCACCTTTATTATGCAATTGCATGCCCACAGGAATTTTTGTTGCTGTCAAGTGTTGATGTAATTGTCAACAATTGAAGCTGTTCTTGATAAAAGGGTTAACAATGATACAAGACTGATCATGCAAGAGTGAAACGGATGCGACTTATTTGCAGAGTCACCTTATGAAGGGAGAATGAGTGGACTGAAAAGTTTTGCCATGCATCACATGACTACTGTTGTTGGCCCCCTCCCTGTTACATTGAAGGCACAGATGGCTTGATTTCAGCCCAAATACAGACCTTTTTGTTGCATCAGATGATTGCTGCACTTGAGAAGCACCCTTAAGATATATCCATGACATCTCCTAATATGGAGTCCAAGCCATCAATGTGACATCACTTTTACCAGTCAGAGCTAATCGATTTTGCCAAGCAAAGTTGTGGGGATTCCCACACTCACAGAATAGGTGTAAGCAAGCAGAGTGCGGAAAGTAGAGGGAAACCAATGACGAAAGCAAAGTGTGAATGAGAGAGTAGAGCAAAAAAGTGGTGAAACCAAGAGAGAAGCTAATATAGAGTACCGAGCAAACCAGCGGAAACCCAACAACAAGGTAAAGTGGAACAGTGAGTAACCCACAAGTTAACCAAATTGAGTTTTGCTAGAAGAGAAAGATAAGTAGCAAGAATCTCATAGGAATATTCTTACTCATAGTTTCTCTGGAAACAAATTAGAATGAAAAAACTGTTACTTCAAGCTGATGGTTGTTTTAGGGGGAGTTATATGGAACCCCATGACTTTGTCAGACAGAACCCCACTAGTTCTGTGTTTTGTCTGGCAAATTGTTTTTTTTCTGTGTCATTATAAATAGTATATTAATATGGCATGAAGGGTATCTTAAATTAATGCCAACTTTATTTCTAATGTACCACATGTTGCTGCATGTGGTCCAATGTAAGTAGTAGTGGTGACATCCTTCATTTGTTATGACCCAATTTCAGCAAAGACTTTTTCTCTGTTGTGACCACCACACTGAATGACCCATAATATGTTGTACTCATTCTCGACATGGCTTACATGCTGCATAGTCATGTCATGCTTTTTGTTGCCAAGATAAATCCTGATTCATTATTCAAAAATCACCATAATCAACAAAATATTCTGTCTTCCAAAGTAATATTATAATCATGGCAGGAACTTCCACCCCATATCCACCCTTGGCCACTGTCTCACGCATTAACTACATCAATCCTAATGTAAAATCAATGCCCTCAAAGGGTAAAGGCAAATGCAATCCAGTCGTCAATGTGCTAGCGGACGTTGATGCGCCAGCAGGCGCCGCTGCCCCGGCAGGGGTAGATGAGCCCACTGCTGCCACTAAGCATGTATCAAGGCAAACCCACTCCAAGGGAAACGCCATCAAGCAGATGATGTGGAGTGGATGCAGGCATTGATCGGCATGTCAAATCACTAACCTCATCAACTCTGCTTTTGACCACCCCAGCAAACATCACTTTGCGTCCTCAGCAACTCCAGAACCCCATCAAACCAAGGCAATGTCTACCACTACTGATGTCACATTAATCATGTTTAAGAGTCATTTGATTTCCTTAGCAGTAAGATTCAGCTCAATGAATGACAGCATCAACTTCAGTGTCCATAGTTCACCACTTGAGTAAGTCTTTGACAACTTAATTGCCTTTGCCTAATTTGGGTCATCCACTGGATTTAGGATATGTATTAGTTTTTGCCAACTTGTTTTCCAGTCACTCACCTGGAATACAATTTGAAAAGGTTTTGCTTTGAGTGTTGTTGCATGTCATTTAACTTTTTTTAAATGACATTGAATTAATGACTCATGCCTCAATACTACTTTCCACTAACAACCTCAACCTTTTTGGACCTCTCCTTGAGGATTTACACCACACACCTGCACGACGGAGGATACATCAAAGAAAAGAACAAGAAGGACCGGATTAAGGAAGACCGGTCGTATACTGCTATGCATCATGACTTCATCTTGCAAAACTCATACTACAACTTCATTGACAGTTTTTGAAGCTTTGGTCTCAAGCCCTATTTATCAGCAACAATCGACGACGGTTGTCCTAAATTGACAGATCTCCTCCAAGTGTGGTGCTACAAATCCAATTGTGACAAGGAAGAAATCAAGGATGTCACACCTGTCTTCCAAGTACTCATGACATCAGGGGGAAGGCATTGGAAATAGTTCATGCACCAAGAGTCCTCTATTGGAATGACTTCAGAGTATCTCCATTGTTGCCGGCAATGTGGGCAGTTCTTTACTACTTAACCCTCCGAGCTATACTTTTGCTAAAACAAGCAGTAGTATAGCTACTTCTGCTAAAACGAGCAGTATTACAGCCCGTTTTGTGAAATCTCCGTGTTCTTGTCTTCGCCACGTCAATCTGAGCACACCGTTGAATTCCTCTCAAAAAAACGATCTAGATGCACCCTCATAACCACTCATAGTTATTTTCATCGCGATTCGACGAAGCATGTTGTCGGAAGACACAGTCCTTTTCTCGCGAGATATGTAAGTACGGACATTGTTAGGTACCTCTCTAATTATTAAAGGAACTATCGAGAATATTCCCTACTCCATGCTTGATAAATAATTATCGTAGAAAAAAATTTAGTCCCCTTAACCCCCAGCTTACATGTGCCCATTTCTGTGCTCATGTGAGCACGTCATCGTAAAATAACCTTAAAACCTGCTATACTTCTGCTAAACTAGCAGAAGTACACCATATACTTCTTTTTTTTAAGCAGTAGTATAGCGGTTTAAGGCGAATCTTGCTTGGAGGGTTATAAAACATATCAACATTAAGGTCTTCTCCACAAACTGTGTCGACATATTCAAAGATGAAAAAAACAATGCCTGGAGTCAACCAGTATTCGTAAGACAACGTACGCATACCTGTCAACACACAACCAACGTTTCGTCACATGGCTGCTTGATAACATCTATGACCTCAAACCCTTAGTTGGAACTGTCGGCATTGCGTCACGTTGCCGAAACCCCCCAAATGACGTGTCGTCCCGACATACACCGACATGATAGAGACATGTCGAAAATGTCGGGCCGACGTTTGGCAAAAAAATGTCGTCCAAACATGTCAAATGACATGTTGCCAAAGACACTTAGAAGACATTTAGTCTTCCTGACATAATGAAGGACATGTCAACAATCTGTCTTCAAAGACATTTTGATGACGTGTCTTCAAAATGTCATGTTGTCAATATGTGATTGATGACATTTTGACAACATGTCGTCAAAATGTCATGTCAACAATATATAATAGAAGATTTTTTGACGACATGTCATCAAAATGTCTTCAGTGAAATAAAGGCACTTAGTACATTGAACAACTAATAGAAATACTAAGTGAATTGAATAGACTGACACGTAGAATTAAATTACCAGCTACATAACTTCTAATGTAGGGACGCAGTAAAAAACCCCAGTGGGGAAAAAGCCTCCCTACTCCTCACCCCCTTCAACCTCTATATAAATTACCTCTATGCCATCTGCCTGTGGATGAGACCCAATTAATTGAACTACCTCTTCATTCAGAATCCACCCTCTTCATCGCCGTCCTCATTGATGCAAACCAACCCCCAACCTTTTGATATACCAGTCCTACGGCTACCTCTGTGAAACTCTAAATTACCACCCCAAACCTTGAACATCTTCTTAGTATCAGGATCATAAAACACCAAATCTTTGTACTTCTCCAAGATGCAGGCCTCTGCAACACAATCATTTACTTGGAGTAATTCAATCTCCCAATCCTCCATCCAAGCCCAATAAATCCTGCTCGCAGATGGTTTCTTCAATTCATTGACATCTAACCCAAAATTACTTAGCTGCAAATCAAAACTAATGCCACCATTGCAGTAAGAATAAGAATGAGTAATAATGGCAAAAAAACATGACCACTTACTTAACATCATCCTCGCAAAATAAAGCATTCGTTCCAGAAGACTCCATGTTCTCATTCTATTTCCTTCTTATCCTTGCATCATTGACTAGGGCAGTAGCATACAAAACTGACCTTCTCTCCAATGATTCACCCCCAAGGTTAACTCGCTTACCTGTTTTAATGTTCTTCACTGAAGCCCAGTTACGTTCACATGGCCCAATCCCAAGGGTCTTGGAGGTGACAAGGCAAGCAACAAACCAAGAACACCGGTGTCAGTCAGCGAGTATTTTTCATGCCACAAATATGACTTGCTGAGTGTTCCACCTTGCAATATTGTCAAAAGGCTTTGTCTTCTTTTCAAAGCATTTGAACTCATCCCAAAACAAATCAACCACATCATCAATATCATCACCAACAACCTTGGGGTCTTTATTGGGAAAAGGCACAACATGCAGGCGACGGACCACTCTCTCAATGGCTTCCCTGTGCTCAGGGAGCATGTTCTGAGAGACATGGATCCCTGACTTCTTGTGAAACAGACAAAGCCCACCCAGTAATGGCATATTCATGATGCAATTTTTTGGACCTACTATTCCATAGATCCAAAGCCAACTGTCCTAATGATGTTTCATCCACTGGCTCCACAGCAACCTCAGATTCATCATCTGAGGGCCCCATCTCGTGAGGAGTCAGTTCACTCATGGTGTCCTCATTTGTAACTTCGAGTGCCCTGCAAAGTGAGCAAGATAAGTGTTAGCTTGTTGTGAAATAACAATTCACACAAAACAAGCACTTACTCTCCCCAAACCTCATTGATTTCATCAGCCAAAGTTACATCTCCCTCAGCAAAAATTCCGAATAGTTCTGTCCCATTGAAGAAGTCAACTGACTTTGTTGATGCCATCTGTGTTCTCTTAGAGAAGAAGTAAATCTTGCCCATCATTGGTTTGTTACAATCTGCAAATCACAAGGCACGAATTGCAGGGAATACAGCATGCAACAGGATATACAAAGCCTTAAAAATACCTCATTCTTGATGTCCATCACTGCCCCCCTAACTTTGTCATTCTTTGCCAAGTCTCTGAACATGATGCTGTGAATAGTTGACGTAACAAGAAATCCTTTTGGTGGAGTACCCTCATCATTGCATAAAACCATGATGCCATTCTTGTAGTTGCACCCCGTAGCAATCCTACCATCATGCCCTTGTTTGCAATACAAGAATGTGCAATGAATTGTGCATGAGCCCCATGGCTAGCCCCAGACCCAAATACATTATACAGTCTGAAACATTTAGCAATAAGAGTCTAAACAAAGATTTTGTTAGCAATGTCACTGCATTTGAAATAAACAATATAAAAAATCTTACCTTCACAACTTTGTGTTTTGACAAATCATCACAAAACAAAGACCAACATGTTCCCCTCCATGTAATGCATATGACACCTCCACACGTCCCTCTTTAGCCACATTACTTGTTCCATCAAAATAGAACACATCAGTGTACAATTTTTCTGGATCATACTTCAGGACGGTATCCTCCATCAGAGCAGCAATGAAAGAGGCATCTTTCTTGCCGCACATTCACATATGTGACCAGCGCAATCTGTAATGGTGACACAAGTTGGAGGCACGTTAGAACACATGGCAAGGGTGTTGATTAGTGGCATTCTTGCAATGGTAGCACCATCACTCAGCCAAGAAAGACCGAAGATGGGGGCGTCAGATAAAATTTGTACTTGGTTCTTCTCCATGCAGCTCCGGTAATTAATGTCAGGAAGTTCCCCCAATCTTCTTGCGGCTAGGTATCTTGAATGTGCTGTCAACAAAATGTGCATGCTTCAACACAAGTTGAAATCTTGGTGATTCAACAACACGGTCGGGCAAATTGTCACTGAGAATTAAGTCAGCAATGGCCATATCGAGGCGGGCATAAATTGTTGTGCGGACATTGGACTGGCGCTTGTTCTCAATATATCCATTGATAGAACATTGAGTGCGACGAGATTTCTTTGGAGAGTTAACAGAATGTGCTGAAAAGGCAGACATGGAGGATAAGGATGAAGTTAGATTATCCAATTTGTTCGCAATCAGAGAGATGACAGCTGAATCCTGGCGGTGAGAAGAATGTTCCAACAGCTCATCTGAGCCACACTTACGTGTGTCAGCCCTGCACACAATCGATTCAAACAAAATCAATGTAGTGTTTCAAAACATCAGCAGCAACAGCAGCAGGACAAGCTTTAATACCCATCTGGTTCTTTTTGCAAAGTGAGCAGCAGCCCTCGTGGCATGCTTTGGCTTGAAGGTCTGATTGCAGCGCAAGCACTGCCAAGAGTCTTCTGGATTAGGCATGCAGTAGTCATCCTCCCAAATGGTTGCGAGGGAGGCCGTTACTGTGCTTTCTCTTGACAAGAGCAAGAGAAAAGCGATGGGAAAAGGTGTCAAAGACAGGGTGAACAGAGACAGCAAGGAGAACAGATACAACAGGGAGGGCAGCACACAAGAGCAAAAAGAAACAAGAGAAAACAGTGACGGGCAAAGGCAAAAATAGCAACGGGTGCAGGTGGCAAAGGCAGGGAGAGCAGAGACGACAGGGAGAACAGAGTCGGCAGAGAGGAAGGCAACAGCAACGGTAACAACAGAGGCAACGGTAGCAAGGGGATTGGCGCAACAACAGCATCAACACAGCAAAAACATTAACAGCAGCAACGGTGACAACAGCAGCAATGGCAGCAATGGGCAGAAAACACAGCAACAAGGCCAGCAATGGCAACAGCAGCAACGGTGACCGGCAACAGCAGGGGCGTGTGTAGAAATGACAGCAACAAGGCCAGCAATGGCGACAGCAGAAACAGCGACCGGCGACAGCAGGGCCGGTGATATGACAGGAGAGGGAATAGTTAGAAAATTTAAGAGGCAACAAGAAAAAGACAAAACACAGCAATCAACCAAAGGACATACCATTAGGAAGGTTCACAGGAGGGGGCATTGATGGCAACAGCGGCGGAATCGGCGGAAGCGGCGGAAGCGGCGGAGGTAGTGGTGACGGTGAATTAGTTTGCATTCTAGAGTGTTTATGTGATATAGACATATGTAATGAAGTGGATGTGGTGCAGTAACAGCTGCAGCACAGCAATAGAACTTTTTATGGGAGACATCACTGAAATGCTTTTTCTGTATCTGAGTCACGAGCACGAGCCGACACATGATCCAGGCTCCCAGACACGTGACCCAGCCATGAATTCAGTCACAGCATCGGCGACATTTGACATTGACCGATTTTTAGCCGACAATGTTGGCGTCGTGCTGACATGTCGCCAACATTTCCAACTAAGCCAAACCACTATTCACTGGGCAGCATGCCGCACTAAGTTTCTTCACGTTCTGGGTCATGGTCTTCACACTGAGGAACATTTGAGAATCAGAATTGAAACCCTTGAATTGAGGGTAGACTACGTTCAGATCAAACTCCTGTCCATGGTCAGACCACCACTCATTGGCATAACCCTACCACGTCAAACTGTCAATGTCAATACACCCAAAAAGAAAGAAGCCGGGACACACATGGATAAACTAGTTACACCAAAAATGTCACTACATTACTCCTACACATGCTTGATCAAGTAATTGAACTTGCCCTCCAAATTGATACCTCAAATATAGAGTATAGCAACAATGTAAGAATCCAAAGA
>JABMIG010000002.1:379015-391515 GCA_013187285.1 Cyclotella cryptica
GAATGAATGAATGAATGAATGAATGAATGAATGAATGAATGAATGAATGAATGAATGAATGAATGAATGAATGAATGAATGAATGAATGAATGAATGAATGAATGAATGAATCAATGAATGAATGAATGAATGAATGAATGAATGAATGAATGAATGAATGAATGAATCAATGAATGAATCAATGAATCAATGAATCAATGAAGCAATGAAGCAATGAATCAATGAAGCAATGAAGCAATGAATCAATGAATCAATGAATCAATGAATCAATGAATGAATGGATGAATGGATGAATGAATGAATCAATGAATCAATGAATCAATGAATCAATGAATCAATGAATCAATGAATCAATGAATGAATGAATGAATGAATGAATCAATGAATGAATGAATGAATGAATGAATGAATGAATGAATGAATGAATGAATGAATCAATGAATGAATGAATGAATCAATGAATGAATGAATGAATGAATGAATCAATGAATCAATGAATCAATGAATCAATGAATCAATTAATGAATCAATGAATCAATGAATCAATGAATCAATGAATAAATAAATCAATGAATCAATGAATCAATGAATCAATGAATCAATGAATGAATGAAGCAATGAATGACTGAAGCAATGAATGACTGAAGCAATGAATGAATGAAGCAATGAATCAATGAATCGATGAATCAATGAATCAATGAATGAATGAATGAATGAATCAATGAATGAATCAATGAATGAATCAATGAATTAATCAATGAATGAATCAATGATTGAATCAATGATTGAATCAATGAATGAATGAATCAATGAATGAATGAATGAATGAATGAATCAATGAATGAATCAATGAATGAATCAATGAATGAATGAATCAATGAATCAATGAATGAATGAATGAATGAATGAATGAATCAATGAATCAATGAATCAATGAATCAATGAATCAATGAATCAATGAATCAATGAATCAATGAATCAATGAATCAATGAATCAATGAATCAATGAATCAATGAATCAATGAATCAATGAATGAATCAATGAATGAATCAATGAATGAATCAATGAATGAATCAATGAATGAATCAATGAATGAATCAATGAATGAATCAATGAATGAATCAATGAATGAATCAATGAATGAATCAATGAATGAATCAATGAATGAATCAATGAATGAATCAATGAATGAATCAATGAATGAATGAAGCAATGAATCAATCAATCAATCAATCAATCAATCAATGAATGAATGAAGCAATGAATGAAGCAATGAATGAAGCAATGAATGAAGCAATGAATGAAGCAATGAATGAAGCAATGAATGAAGCAATGAATGAAGCAATGAATCAATGAAGCAATGAATCAATGAAGCAATGAAGCAATGAAGCAATGAAGCAATGAAGCAATGAAGCAATGAAGCAATGAATCAATGAATCAATGAATCAATGAATGAATGAATGAATGAATGAATGAATGAATCAATGAATCAATGAATGAATGAATCAATGAATCAATGAATCAATGAATGAATGAATCAATGAATGAATGAATCAATGAATGAATCAATGAATCAATGAATGAATGAATCAATGAATGAATGAATCAATGAATGAATGAATCAATGAATGAATGAATCAATGAATGAATCAATGAATGAATCAATGAATGAATCAATGAATGAATCAATGAATGAATCAATGAATGAATCAATGAATGAATCAATGAATGAATCAATGAATGAATGAATCAATGAATCAATGAATCAATGAATGAATCAATGAATCAATGAATCAATGAATCAATGAATAAATGAATAAATGAATAAATGAATAAATGAATAAATAAATAAATAATACATACGTACGTACATACATACATACATACATACGTACGTACGAACGTTCGTACATACGTACATACATACGTACAAAAATATATACATATATAAATACTTGACGCCAATCAGACGACTAGTCCAGATCTGGACAAGACGTAACGACTAGTCCAGATCTGTTCTAGCTGTAACTTTTTCTGCAGAAGCCCATAGAAGACGACATTGTACAGCCAAGCGGACATCACTGTTGGATTCCTCGTGAAAAATTACCACTAGAGACACATCACCACCCCAATGTGTTGTCATACACCACAAGCGCCAGTCACAGCCAAAAATTACTACAGCACATGATGTTATCATCGTGTTGCGAGGAAAATTCTGATGGATTGGTGGATCTCGAAATCCGGGAACATGTGGATACACAACTTTAACATGAAAAATTTACTGAAATCCCCGTCCTTATCAGTTACGACTAGTCCAATGACGTCCTATGACATGCACCCTCAAACACGACTAGGCCAGATGTGCTCTATTCATGTTCTTAAAAAAATCGTGTTCTGATTGGCGTTAAATAAATACATAAATATATCCCAGTACTTTTGAAATTCTGCCGATAGGGCAGATTTTCACGTGGCCCTGGTATATTTCTATGGGGCTTTTGAATGGACGATTCCTATGTTCAAATTTAGTAAAAATCCCCTGGGCCCAGAGATTGTAGCAACAATATTGTGAAAAGGAGTTCGAGTCTATGTGCCATTAAAAAGCAATGCCAACAACAGTTTTGTTTGAGCCACGTGAATTGATTCCAGTCTGCAAATGGATAACGGTTATCCGTTACTCACGAATGCGCAACGTTTTGGACTATTTTTGAAAGAAAATTTGATGTGACCATTGCTAAAGTTTCAGTACTAAGGTTAGTCTGAGGTACCATATGAATTAATACGATCTCAAATTCTGCCAGCTAGCAGAATTTTGATTTGTACGATATAGCACAAAATCAAACTCTGCCGTATTGACAGAATTTCAAAGTACTGGGATATACTGAAATAAATACATAAATACAAAAAATACATAAACAAAATAATTAAGCAATTTACTTAAACAAATACACAAATAAATACATAAATACATAAATAAATTAATACACACCGACATACAGCATACAGACAGACAGACAGACAGGCAGACAGACAGATGGTATACAGACAGATAGATCGACAGACAGACATGCATGGATGCATGTATACATCATATCATGGATTCTACTTTGTTTGTGTTCTTGAAGTCTTGTCGGTTTCTTTTGTGCATACATTGCCCACTCATCTTGACTTGTCGTCAAATTTGTGCATCAATTGGGTGCTCATATTGATGGGACAATCAAACATAATATGGAAGCATCCAAGATGACTTGAACAATCAAACATAATATGGAAGCATCCAAGATAACTTGGAGTGGGGAAAGACTACAAGGCAAAATTAGGTCTCAAACAATTATTTTCATCTCATACCTGTCATCCTTCCCCTGCACCATCCACAAACAAAGAATTGCATTGATGACAAGCAACTGCATTGTGCCCAGCTCTGCAGTCAACAATCCCAATGAAATTGGGAAAGCAGAAGCTGTTGCCATCTCATTGCTGGCATTGGAGAAGGTCCCTTTCCAAATCATAAGGAAGACCTCTTAACACAAGCTCCTCTGAAAATGATCTTGTATGGCAGATCTGTCATTTTTTCAATGAAGATGACATGAATGCATTGTCATTGTAAATTAAAAAATAATGATAACAATGCTATCAAAACATTTATTAATATGTTGTTCATTATTTTACTCATAAAACTTCCATTGTATCATAATCATTAAACTACGCGAGCTCATCCACTTCTAATCTTGCCGTCGCACAAAAGGCAGCAAATGGCCGGAGAGCCTCCTACAAAATCAAGGAGAAGAGGCATGTCGTGTCTCAAGTTGAAGCACTCCTCATGTCTGGGTTGTCAAGATGCTGAGCTTGCAAAAGCGTAGGCGTGAAATACCTGTACTATCGAAGATGGAAGAAACTTCTTGAGAAGGTTGAAGGCATGAAGGAGGCGGGTCAAATCTTTACGTACAACTTGAAAGGAAGCACACACAAGATTCATGTAGGTCATGAAGGGATCCTCAAGCCTGTTGAGAACAAACTGAAAGCATTCGTGTTTAAAGTTCACAAACAGGGAGTCCAACTGACCAATTGTATGATTGGAAGAGAAGCCTCCCGCCTTCTTCCTTCTTTCACGGAGAAATCGGAACGCTCAAGAATTGTGTCAGTGTCATGATTTACGCATTCAATTGGACTCACCCTCCGTGCCGCAACTCACACTGTGCAAAAGCATCATGTCAAAACGACCGCTGATGCCAAGGACTTCATCGCCTTGGTGAAACAGAAGTTGGAAGGGAGAAATCACGATGACATCTTGAACATGGATCAAACTCCGATCCCATTCTCTTATCATTCCAATAGAATGCTGAATGTCAAGGGAGCCAGGATGGTACACACAAGAGCATACAAGAGTGATACGAAGCGTGTCACTCTTGCCACGACCGTGACCGCTAGCGGAAAAATGCTACTTCCCTTCCTAATTTTTAAAGGGAAACCTCATGGTCCTGCACACGGAAGATATGCGTGCGAGGAAAAGGCCTAGATGGACGAGGTAAGAATGCATGAATGGGTTGACACAGTTTTGAAACTGCGGAAGGTTGAAAGGGACAACAACAACCCCAACATTATCCCAACCATCCTCATTTTTGATGCCTACCGTGTCCATCTGATGGGCTTGGTAGTCCATCGTATTCAAATGATGGGCATAGAGGTGATGCACATCCCCACGGGGTGCACTTACCTCTGCCAGCCCATCAACGTTGGGATAAACAAGCCTTTGAAGTGTGGCCTGCGCGGAAAGTGGGAGGAGTGGATGGTGGAAGGAGATGGGATAATACATGGGCAGGCCAAGGAGAAGGAGCCATCTCGAAAAATGATTGCAGAATGGGTGACAGAGGTGTACCACAACATTCCAGAAACTGTTGGGGTTAATGTGTGGAAGAAAGTGGGCTACGAATGGTTTTAATTTGTAGAAAAATGGGAGGGGAGGGGATTAAATTATTCATATGCAAATTAAATAAATGGCAACAGGAATTGTTTAAGTTTAACTTATTACAATTAGTTTAATAATGTTATGCAATGTCACCCACTGTTTCGGCGTATGCATACCCATGATTGCGGTGATATAACGCCCTCATGCTCCTGTTTTTGGAGTCAGGAAGACATACTTCCTTAATCGTCAACAGCACACCGTCAAGCTTGTGCGCATGTGGACCACAAGCGTATTCCCGTGCCGTGAAACAAATGCGACATCCATTGCTTCTGTCTTCACGAACTTTGTGAACAGCAAGGTGTGTTTTTTTCACCAAGCGCAAACGAACAACTCTGCCAACACTATGGCCCGCACTCTCGATGTACGCGTTACCACATCCATAAGGATGTGCATCGCAACTGCATCCGCGGCAGTCGGGGAGGAAACCGACAAGAACAATCTTCATTGGGCTGTGCAGAATACAGCACAAAATACCTACATAAGACGGCTAAATACAAAAGGAGCACTCCTGCTCTGTCTTTCGTCCGTGTGACCGACGAAAATGACGTCACAGTTGGAGTAAAACAATATTTACAACCTTACATCGATCGAAAGATCTTTTTCCAACCTCTTGAACGGTGTTCTTATTTTGTTCATTAGAACAGTCTTTCACGAGTTATTGTGAGTTGAATGCAGTAGATCGGAGCGATCCGATACATTCAATCTTGTAGAAAATTTGTATGTTTCTACACTATAGTAGAGCTACTTCATTCGATCCAAAATTCTTTTTTTTAATTTACTCCAAATCATTATTTTGGAATCCACTGGCTGGCCGGCTGGGTATCATGATACCTCTAGGATACACAGTGCTCCTATTGTATATAGCCCTCTTACATATGGTGTGTGTGTGTGATGTGTGTTGTGCGGCAAACCAGCATAACTCGGCAAATAACAGGAGTTTTAGGGAGAAAAACATATGGGCGTGTTGCTGTCGACTAGGAGAATACACCTCGAAAGAGTTTAGATTCGCCGACAGTGTTTAACATGGCGAAAAACACAAATGTCAAGAGAATCGGCGAAATTTATCTTATATCCATGGAGTCTCTAGCACCGTGATTTACGGTAGTTGAAATCTTACAACACAGTACAGCAAAGATCACATCACCTGTCTTGGAGAGGACTATAATATGTGCCAGCAAAAAGTAATGAGAGATCAAAGATGATAAGCTTCCGTAGCCATAAGATATTCACACCTACAATTATTGCAGTGGTTTGGAAAACAATGACGCAACAGTAATCTGCCAATCTCGTTCGTGAACCGCAACATTATCACTCGTCACGCCACCGCCTGCCACTTGCCTCTTTCTATACATTTCCCTATCTTTCACTTTATCTTTGCCAAGTCCACCCTCTGGCTCACGAACACGAGGACCTGCTCCTGGCATCTGGCCACCTCTTCCTCGCTGTTGTCGAATGAGTTCATTTCTGTATCCCTGCATTTGTGCAGCAGCGACTTCCGCGGACACTTGGTCTCGTTCCTAGAATTTAGTCCAAATGTAGAGTGTGAGTAGAGAATACGTCGGTGCACCGGTAATCTTGGATGAAATTGAACGTACCCCAAGCATCACCTCCGTTGTTTCTTGCTTGAACTTCCGTTTCGTGAGCGCCACAGCCTTTTCTATTTCTTGGAATTCTCTCTTTCGCCTCTCGGCATCCCTTTGCTCTGATGCAATTCTGGAACAGGAATGTCGGTGAGTTGAAATTTTATTCAATATGCAAGTTCTACCGGTGGAACCAATTATTGACTACTCACCGATCTGCCGTGCATCTCTCTTCGTCGGCTCGCTGCGACTGTCGAATGACAATTTGGGAACGATTAGCTTCCTCATAAGCCTTGACTTTCGTTTTCATTTCTTCGGCGTTGGGTTCCTCATTGACGATACTGAAGACTGTTGCGCGATTCATCGTAAGCATAGAAACGCATCACAATCATTTCTGAGAATGTGCGCATCTAAACATTTCTTTCACTCTTCTCCAAGAAAAAGACACACTCACTAATATCTTCCACTTCCTCCAGATAATTGTTGTATTCTAAAAGCGTTGGGAAGTCCTTCTCTACTTTATTATAACTGAGTAAGAATGAGATCAGAACACAACGATAGTGCGCGAGTAGGAAAAAGACGAATATTAATTTGCTTCAACGACACTTCACGATTGACTTACACTTGCAATATTCGTCGTCTCCAGGTAGTGTCCTTTTCACAAAGCACGTCGTCAAGCGTGCGGGTGGACGACAATGTTACACGCTGGACGACAGTTTCACAAATTGGACAGGGGAAGGTCTTTCGACGGGATAGCTCTCGTTCTACGCAGGATGTACAACTGGGGAATGATTCATAGGCCAAAGGAAAAATTAGACTGTGTATTGCATGGCGATATTATTCGGGCGATTTCCAGATCACGTTTCCCACGACAACATGGCATATCCGCACGAATCGTTCTGTGAACTTGTCCATGAAACCCAGCATATAAGCAAAGGAACGAACTCGTTCAACGTCGTTACGAAGGATGCTTTCATCACACCCCCAACAGACAAAGTATAAGGCATGGCACCTCCACTCACAATTGATGACCACAACCGACGGTAGCATTCGTTTGCAACGTGTTTTGTGTGGTTAAATTGGAAGCATCTCCCTCTGATAGGCCGCAGATGGCGCAGCTGAAGAGAGTTTGATCGTCGGCTGTGTCGTCGGGGTCCATCTTCGAGAGAGGCAGCGGGAAATTGAGCGACGAACCAGCGAGTGTGTTGTGAGTGAAAGACGACGGCAGGCTCTAGCGGCAGGGCACTGACAGAGACCAACAGGCACCTGACAGGCACCGACCTGGCACCGACCTACCGTAAACGAGTCCCGAGTATAGGCTGAACTGTAAAAAGGTCGGGCGAGCCACTGGTTGAAATATACTCTTCGTACGTAGATGTATACTCTGAAATTCGAGTTCATATTAACTGTGTGATTGCCCACTTAGTTTTGGTTTTCCTTGATTATATGTTCTCGTGACTAAAGATGTTCATGGAACTGACTGCACTAAAAGATTTTTATTCAGCTTCACTGGGAATAAAGATCCGCCTTTCTCTATGGCTCATGGGCCGTCGAGTCTCAGAGGTCAACCAACCTCCGTTCTCGCTGTGCGTCCCTCTAGACAAGACAGAGACAAAGGCATTGTTCCACGAGTGTAGACCAGCATCCGCTACCAGTGCGACACGATGGTAGCCTACTCCAAAATAGTCATAGCCGGCGGCGGAATCATCGGCAACTCCATCTCCTACTACCTCGCCAAACGCCACTCCACTCCTTGCACCATCATCGACCCCGTGGGCATCGCACCGGCCGCCTCGGGAAAAGCCGGCGGGTTCCTCGCGCGAGATTGGAGCGATCATTCGCCGGTGGGGGAATTGCAGCGACGGAGTTTTGATTTGCATGCCGAGTTGGCGGGGGAGTTGGGAGAGAGCTTGGTGGATTATAGGAGGTTGGAGGCGGCGGCTGTGGCTTTGGAGGTGGGAGGGGGGATGGCGAGTAAGCCGGGGGGGAAGAAGTTGGAGGGGGTGGAGTGGGCGGATGTGAATGTGAGGGGGGTGCGGATGCTTGGTGGGAGGGACACTATTGCACAGGTGAGCGAGATTATTTGCGGGGTGGCTCATTTTGTGACGAGTTGTTTAATTATGATGTGATTCAGTTATTGCTGATCTCATGGCAAACCATGTGATTATTAGGTTCATCCCAAAAAGCTCAGCAATGCATTATGGAATTACTCCAAAGAATCTGTCGGATCTAAGCTCGTCATTGGCAAAGTTGTAGAAGCGATCTTAGATGGTGATGGTGCTGTGTGTGGCGTCAAACTAGAGGATGGGACAATCATCGAAGCAGATGCATTGGTGGTTGCGTGCGGACCTTGGACAGACTCGGCAAGAACTTGGTTTGGACCTGCAGTTGAGGCCAAGCTGCCGCAAATGTTTGGGGTTAAGGTGTGATCTTTCATTTTACTCTGGTATATTTTGTTGATATCAACTGTATCAAATCCATCATCTTCTCAACGTATTCATTATTTCTTCTAGTACCATAGCATTCTTGTTCCATCACCAAGAGTGCTGAACCAGGCTGTATTTTTCAGTGGTCATGGTGATCCAGAAGTATATCCCCGTCCGGATGGTGATGCATATATTACCGGTTTTCCAGACCCTTCAATAATAGTCACGGAATCGCCCGGGAACGAGGAAGTACGGCCCGAGATGGTCAACAAACTAATTGATGCAACAAAGAAAACATCGACAGAATTGGGCGATATTCCTCCTCATACACGGCAGGCATGTTATTTGCCCACAACAGATGATGGGATACCAGTAATTGGGGAAATACCCGGAGTAAAGGGTGCCTTTGTTGCAGCAGGCCATGGATGCTGGGGCATTTTAAATGGGCCTGCGACTGGTGAAGCCGTGGCTGAGTTGTTAATGAAAGGAAAGGCAGAACATGTCAAATTGTCAGTATTTGGAGTTAAGAGTCCGTACCGTAGATGATTTTAATAGCATGACTTTTTAACCACACCAACGATCACTGATGCTTTCAAAGTGGGATTACTTCTGTCACCCCATCATGTGTTTTCATCTCATACATTCTGTTTGACGAGTCAAAAAATGTGGCACTCGACAAGGACACTACATGAAAAGGATTCTTGAATACCATAGCATGAAGACTTTTCTCTTGAATAAGAATATTATCTTGTGGACAAAGCTAATATCAGCCCCCACATTTACTTAGTCCTCAAACGAAAACTGAGAATGACAAACATTGGTAGAACATTTAGAGATGGTTCATTTGTCCCAAATAACAGTTTGGCACTGTCCACATGGCCTACAACATTCATTATCCATTTCTATCTTGATGAGGATTTCGTGTCAGGTGAAAGAATTGTTTCAGAAACAGGTGGGTTGCTACACAGTAATTAATGCCAATATCAGATTTCATCTAAGATGTGATGTACACGCATATTGTCTAGTACCAAATCAGAGTGTTTCTTCAACTTACCAAGAATTTCGGTGGTGTAATTAATCCAGATTAAGGAAGCATTTGGCTGTTCATTTCATGTCATCTTGATGCATCATTAATAAGAATTGAAATAATGTGAGACCCGGAATCTAGTTTTCATAAAGAAGTGTGAAAGGCTGCAAGTAATGCATCTGATATTAGATGGAAGAATCATGATGTTTTCTTTGTAGTACGCAATTCTTGTAGCAGAGTTTGATTACCCACACAAAGAGCTATCTTTCTTTATTAACTGAGGATGAATTGAGCAGTATTCTAATAATGTTCATATCTTTATAGCTTAACTTAGTTTTCTGGACTTCTGAGTTTTTAGAACATTTGTTTGTTGAAATCTTTTCATTGATGGATCCCTTAGTGACACATCAGCTCTGTAGCTTTGCTACAGCAAAATTGAAGCAACATTCCATTGCTAAGGTATAGCATATTTGTAGGTGTGCCTTGCATGTGCAACTTGTAGGTATCCACGACAAATTCTTTGAAATCACTTTCTGTGGGTGCAAGCTATATAAGCCTTAAAAATATCTTGATTGTCACCCTAATTCATCTTGTAAGTATTACTACATCATACACATTGATTTTTCCTGTGTACTCACATCCGAACTGAAATTTACAGCTCTTCCCACATCCAACTTTCCAATTCTGCAACTCCCACACCCAACAAAGCAGCTGGGTAACTGGGATACTACATCCAACTGTTTATCTGTCACTCCATCATAAATTTATAACTACTAAAATGTTTACCCTTGTATTTTACATTGTGGAGTGCCAATCGACTCATATGGCATATTAACCATTCTGATTCTGGCGCATCTTCCAGTTCCAGGTCCTCCTTCTTCCTACCAACTTATGATGAAATCAACGTAACATCATTATTGGGTTCAATATCTGGCCAATGTCAGTGTCATCCTTATCAACAGTTCTATTGATGACATATGAATTATTCAATGACATTTAATCGAATGCCTCAGTTATTTCTTACCAGAAGTGCATTTCCTAAAACACTTACGTTGTACGTTACAATATACCTTGCCCAATGCCTCTTCCTGGGTGTTCAAATGCCATGGTGTATTCATAAAAGTTGATCAAAAAGTCATCAATGAGCTTTTATGTTTTTTATTCCATCTTTATCCAACTGCCTCTGCAGCCTGTCATAAAACCTGTGTTTCGCAGCTGTTGAATCCACAGTAAAAATGGCCAAATTCCTTTTTTCAATGTTATATAGGAAGACAATTGATGAGACTGAACAAAAAAGATGTCTGCTTCAGCATACATTCCAGTTGATCTGCCACCAACAAACCCAAACCTTCTGTATCTCTCCTGACTGATTTATGGGGATTCATCAAATTGTCAATGAATAAGGAAGTAATCATCACTGCAGGTGTGTATTCTTCCTCTTCCCTGGACCTGTACTTCTCCCACTGGTTGAAAAATTTTGCAATCCTTTTTAACACTACATTATTCACCAGTCTATCATCTTTCAATCTATAGAATAAATATTGAGTCTCCGTTTCTGTAGGATGAATCCAATATATGGTGTTCTTGTTCAGTGTCCAATCACTCTTGCTGATATCATATAATAGAGTATAATTAGGCTCCCTTACATTCTTGTAGGTTCTAACTTCTAACGGTTGATCCCAATTAATCTTCACTCAAATGTCTTGCTTTTTCTACCATTGGTGCCTGGAGAAGTGGTAGGAATGGGAGGTGATACTCCCATTTCAGGCTTACTGAAATTTATCTATGATATGCAAGTATTTGTTTTATTTGCTCAAATGACAGCCACTCATTATCATTGTAATTACAGTGTTTCTCAGATCATTTGCATGTCCCTTCAAATATATTTGTTTCATCAGCACTCACTTCTTTTGCAATGAATGCAAACATCCTGCACTTCAAAAAATCGAGCATGAATTTTGCTCTTGAATTTTTATCCTATACTTCCTCAAGAATAAATCCAATGGAGTCAATAAAATATCAATCAAATCCCACTGTATCATCCTCTGTTTTAGAAAACAACATGAATTGGAATCATTGTTTTGAAGGCTTTTTGGTAGGCCTGTGATGTCATGATCTTGTAGACCTATTAGTTAATCCTTTCATGTTACAATTAAGGACAAGTGGTCATTATCACAATATGGCAGGTCTATGGTGGTGTTATCATCCTTGTGCGTACTACAATGAAACCTTTTCTCGACTGTGTAGAAGGGGTAAGTTGGTGCATCCCAGTTCTTTTTTTGAGGTCTTGCATTATTTTGCTGTCAATGAATTGCAAAGTCATCATTTTTGCATGGCACATTTACATTTTTTGATTGTTATGAAGTGATTACCCTCCTTCATTGTATTCTGGCATTTCAGCTTGGTAATAATTCCAGTATGTAGATGACCAATGCCCATTTGATTAAGTTAGTGATATCAAAGAACATTTCATCAAAAAGACCCAGCTGAACATACACCACC